>ARYC01005777.1:0-14201 GCA_000711775.1 Oxytricha trifallax | reverse complement strand
TAATAACTAGTCCCTCTTACCTATTGCAGTTCTCTCATATCTAGCTAATTTAAGATTCTCTTTCTATTCCAAGTATCTCTTTGCTTCTTGAATGGGCAAGAATCCATTAAGCTCTCCGTGAAATCATTCCCTCACCTATTTCACTAAACATACCCTTTATTAATCCATTTTTGATTTATTTTCTTATTTTTAATAGTTTACAAAATTAAATCATGGGAAGTAATAAGAACAAATTCAAATTGAGTTTTGTTATAGGATTGTAAAACAACAATGTGATATAATTAATTCTTTCCAACTATCTCTTATTTTAAAACTGTTATTTTTTAAACATTCTTTCCTGGTTGAGTAGCGAGATATAAGAAATTCGATCTTCTAAGTGATTTTACTGCTCAAGATTGCCTATCCAAAAAATAGATAATTTAAATAATAAAAATATTTCAGACTTATCTAAATCCAAAATATGACTTAAATCAAAAATATTATCAATCAGATAAATGTATCTATTAATAATGGATCAAGATGAATAAATAGCTCAATATAGCTATCATAGTAGCTTGCAATGAATAAATAAAGGGAACATCGAATGAGTAGGTACAGTGTTTTAATGTAAAATAGTAGACTACATTTATAACTTTTAATTAACTCTGTTCATAGACAGATTTACTATATAAACAAGAATATTAAATTATTGTAGTTACTAAATGAGTAATCCCATCAAAATAGAGTTAAAATCTTTATAGTAAATAAAAATGATTAGCAGATTAAGGTTTATTCCTAGGAATTCATTGCTTAATAATTTATTTATCAGTCAATATTATCCTAAAAATACTATGATTATATTTTCAAGAGTATTTCCTACAAAGGTTAATGATACTAAGTTATAAGAAATCTTTTAAAGGGAATAGTTTCCCCAGATTAACCATATTTATTATTTTATATATCAAATAATTTACGGAAAGACAACTTTATATAAAGCAACAGAAATACCATATTTTTATCTAAAAAAGGTAAATCCATTATAAAAAGAGGGCATTCAATACAATTATATTTGAGCTATAAAGTATTAATCAACTTTTACTTTTATTTATTTTATATCTTTTAAGAAGCAATATGCATGCTTCTACAAGTTTTAATATGACTGATATCGTTTGTCTATTTTTTTAATGTAAAAGTATAATTTTCCCTTGGCAATAATAAAACTTAGTACCTGTATATAGTGCATTAATTAGACTTTATGAAGTAATTTCATTTTTAATCTTTGCATCATTGATTTAATTTAATAGTACTTATTCATATTTGTTTTTTTACTTTTTAGATGAATTTAATAAGATTTTAAATTATGTTAAAACCTAATTTAAAAAAGTGCTTTACACTATATTAATCATCAAAACAATTGGTAAAAAATTCGTAAGTTTTATTTAACTTTAGTTAAAGCGAAATTTATCGCATTATAGCTATATTATAGAAGCTTCATGTTAAAAATTATCAGTCAGTTGATAAAATTAATAGGTGCACATAATTAAATTTTTAATTTAATTTTTAGGGCATTCTAAAATTGTAAAATGAGAATCCCAAAAAGTTTGAAAATAAATTAATATGAATATGATTTAGAGTTTTTGATATTTTCACTCTTTGAATATTTAAAAATATTCTTTGAATTATGAATTTTAAATTTTAGGATCTAACTTATTTAAAATCCATAACTAATAAAAAAACGTTTTTGGTAATAACTAGAAAATCAGTCATATTAAGAAACAGATAATATTTAAAAGAGTATTTTTTTTCAAATAAGGAAGTTGTTTGATACAAATTAAAAATATCTGGATCATTAAAAAATATATTTCGATAGAATCAATCTAAGATCCTGTTTTATATTATTTTAGATTAATTGCAAAATTTAAGATTAAAATATATTCAGCATAGAGTCAATCATTCATAGTGGCTCTAATAATGACCATATAACTAACAAAAGAAGGACTCATTAAGCAAGTATTAGCGTCATAAATGGTGAAAGCTGTGTAATAGTCTGCCCTTTTCTTCTTAATAATTTTAATAAGGTCATCACTAGCAGTCTCTAGAGCGGCTACCACATTTTTAGGCCAGGAAGAGTCCACAGCATTCTACGGTACAAAGATGGAACTATGTTGAAACATAGGAGTACTCTACCTCAACAATAACTTTATTAAACGTAGCAACATCATATGGCTACCAAAAAGTACCAATTGCTTTGTTTGGACAAAAAATAATGTAAGAATCTCTGGCAAGACCTAAAATACGTGTGAATCTTTTGGCAGTATGGTCTAATGGGAGCATAGGTGAGCTGCACATCGTGCATTGTTAGAGAGAGGTGCATGATGCAGCAACTCCATTCGCCTGAGACTGATAGTGTAAGCACATGGACTGAGAGAGTGGTAGCTTGATTATCGTGTGCATTCACTTCTTTTCCTAAACATTAATCTTCTTCAACTCTCTTGGAATATGATCCTATTCTCATGGCTTGAAAAGTGATATATGCGCCCCAAAATACCAAAGTGGATGGGAACTTTATTGATTGAGATTTTAACGAGAGCATCGCGCACACTAAAATTTCTTCACTTTCCAATTGCCTCCATATTAGTATGATCTTTACTTTATCATTGAAATCCTTTAAAAAGAATGACAATCCACCAAGGCATCCAACACTACTACATATAGTAAAGAGATAAGTTGATCGAGGAAGTGTCAGGAGGCTCTAAAGATTAGCACGATAGCTGAATTAAATGAAGTGTAAATGTAATCTGAGGAAGAAAAGAAATGTTTAATCATCATTTGTGAAACTCCAAAGGATAATTGGCAAAAGATTATGCTTGATTATCTCTGCTCTCCGAGAAAATGTTTGACTCGGAAATTTCACCATCGTGAGATAGTTCCAGCTGCGCCAATGGTGCTACCGAAATTCGAAGATTCGCCCTGCTAATTACAATCTTTAAAAACTTTTAAAATTCTAGGATTCCTCTATCTTGATGTCTATGATAGAAGATCCTAAAACTGAAGTTTTAATTTTTTTTTGATTAAGTACTTATAACTATATGTTTGATTTAAATTTCATGCGGGACAATTATAAAATAATAGTCCCGCGGGACCATTATTTAATAATGGTCCCGTGACTCTTAATTTTAATGAGTATATTTAACTTAAATTAAGTATATTTGAAAATTATCATATAAAGCATGCATGAAATCCTAATTGATTTTGGTATATTCTGGGAGGATTCAGAACAATGTTCTTTTTTTTTCAAAAAAACAATTTTTCCCTAAAAAAATCAGATAAGGAATCAAAAATAGGCACCCAAAAAAAGCAAAAAAGATTAGTGATAAATCTAAATGGAACTATGATAATCAAAATGGATTTGAGATTCATGATTTTTGGTAAGTAAAAATGAAAAAAATGTGATTAAAAAAAAGTTTTTTAAAAAAGTTAATTAAAAATGGGGCAGGGATTATAGCATCGGCCACGAACGAGCTTCAAACTTTAACATTTCTAAAATTATTTTTATTCATAAATTATATATAGGCATGGCAAAATCTTCTAAAGTTGATGCTTGAAGTTCAAGCAGGTCAAAAAATTTTGGGAGGTTTTGGGGGTTTTTTATGAATTCTAGACTGTTGTTCAAGAATTTCCAATGTGGAGAACACTCCAGACAATGCATGAACCATTTCAAGATAAGATGTTACAAGAAGCTGTGATGACAAAGAAAAATGGCGCTCCAATCCTGCAACAAGAGATAAAGAGAAGGGAAATGCTATGGAGTAGTTAAAGGAATTTATAACAGGTACTACGACTATTACTATTCCAAGGCAAAAGATGTGCACTTCAGACATTACGTGGATGAATGAATAGTCTTACAAAGACGAAGATGTGGATAAAGACAGAAGATCAGGCGTAAGGATGGAGAAGACATGAAGTAGGACGAGCTACAAGAATGCCTGTATGATGCTGATTATAATGCTTAAGGCTACATTTGAGTCGTAGCTATTGTTGATTATTACACAGATAATGTTAAAAATAAAGTTTTTGTTTCTAATATCCTTGCATTTAATTTACCTTCTTAAATATTTGACACTCTCTTCTCTCTCCACTATATAAAATAGGATTGGCAAATTTGATGAATCATAAATTGAAATTATTAATGAGAAGTTAAAACGGAACAAAGAATTAATATTTTAATCACTTTATTTATCATTCCCCTAAGTCTACTACAGCTGACAAAATATGATTAATATATTTTAGAAAATAATATAAATTAATGTTTATCTATAATAATATTACATTTTTATATAGTTTTATATTACCAATAAACCTTTAAATAAATTAGTTGAACTCTGCACTTTTTAAAAAGAGAGACTGTTGTTGCTTAAAATTTAAAATATGTTAAAAAAATTATATATAATTATTATAATTATACTTAATCTATTTTGACTGTTATAGAACTTAATGGATTTTAGAAATATATTAGGAATATGAAATCAATAAATTGATATAATTCTGTTAAAAAAAGCAATTAAGATACGCTTGTGTCTCATTATATTTTTAAAACTGAATAAGTATAAAAAATGCAACAAAATTTAGCATTTTAAAATTAGATGACGCTTAATTATATTAGAAATTATTATATTAATCACCAATTTTTCAAGATTTTTAAACTTAATATTAAACTAAATATGACTGACTCTAAATCTAAATGATAATAGCTTTACAAACTTCATGGTTTTTATATATTGATTACTTTCATCTTATTTTGCAACTGCCTATTCTTTACTCGTTTTCTTCACATTTTATCTTTCTCCATCTACTTCTTTCATCATATTCAACTAATTCTAATTCAATATATTCATTCTATTTCTCATGTTTCTCAACTTTTTGAAAATATATATTACATTTGTACCCTTCTTCTTCAAATAAGTAAACATTTTGAGTTTAAAATATTTTAGGGTTAAAATTATTAAAATATAAATTTATTAATTATAATAAAAAACAAATATAAGTTATAAATAAAAATTAAGTGTAAATTAAATAAATAATTAGTCTTTTTTTTTGGAAAATAATATATAATTATTAATGTTAAGTAAAATTAAACTAAATATTAAATAATAAATGATATTGAAGAGAAAGTAAAATGAAAAATGGCATATTTGAATTTGTAAATAGAATTATTTTAGTAAAAATATTCAATTAAAAATATCCAAGTAAAAGATTTATGATATTTTGAGCAATTTCAAATTATTATAAAAATGTTAATAAATTTAAGTTTTCTAATAAGATCTTGTGAAAATCCCAAAATAGAATATATCATATTATATTTTAAGGGCCTTAGCCAACTCAGCTAAATGATGAAAAAATACAAATTATGGTTTTTTTGTGATTTTATTAAAAAGAAAATATTTTATAAATTGCCCATAAATTATGAGAGAAAAAGTTATCTGCACCATTTTTATTTACATGTAAATTTATTAAATTTTACATTTATTAAAAGATTTAAAATTTTTATGATCCATTAATATATAGAGGATATTTATACATCATTTAAGTAGTTCAAGAAAATAGAGTTTTACATTAAATAGGTATGTTAAGAACAATATAATTTAATTCGAAATTTCATAAAAATTGGATAAAATATATGGAATTACTCAGAATACAGAGAGGGCGATATAATATTTTAGAGCAAGAACTTTTCTAATATCAGTAGAAATATCTGGTTGTTGAAATCTAAAGAGAGATATTGAATACCTGATTAATAAATTAAGCATTATTAAATCAAAGAAATTCGTTCGGAAAGTGGTTTATAGTAGATATAACAATTAATTTAATAATTTTCTTAGCATAAACAAGTGCAGGAAACTTTCCCCAATTATTCTATGAGATATAAAGGTAAAGAATTTAAAAAATGGAAAGAGAATATATTTGAACCAAAGCGAAATTATCTGAGCCAAGGATATTTTTTATAGTTAAAATGGATCACGTATCTGTTCATGATAAAAATAGAGTCAAAGAACACGAAAAAAGGTACTTTTAAGTACGAGAGTTTTCTCTATAATGTTGAAAACACACAACTGAGTCTCAGTTTTATCATAAAATTAAATATATTTTTACATTTTTGTAAAAAAATATTCTCCACCAATTTTTACAAATTTAATTTATATAACTTAATTTAGTTCTTGTAATGTGTATAAATAAATTACTTAAATATTACATTTAAAATCTAAATAGGTATTTAGATCTTAAAATATAATTTATGAAAACACATTACAGAACTAAATTTAGTTATATAAATTAAATTTGTAAAAATTGGTGGAGAATATTTTTTTACAAAAATGTAAAAATATATTTAATTTTATTATAATAATTCAAAATTAAATTAAAGGAATTGAAACAGGGGTAGAGAAACAGCGGGAAACATATGGAAGCACAGAAAAGCTGAGAGAATAAAACTACCACGAGCTAAACAATAATCACCCCAAAAAATTAAAGAATATTTTAAATATTCAAAATAGTATATAGTGAATCAAGGTAAAAAAAAATCCAAGATGCTCAAGTTAATAATAATAGTAAAAAAAAACTTGAACAAATTTTCTATACTAATAGAAAACAATCGAAAGCTTCACTTTTATCAACTTTAAAGGGAAGTTGAAGATATGTTAGAAGGAACGAAAGAGTACTGAGTAACAAAGAAGTAAGAGAAGAACTGTAACAATAAATAATAAAAGATAGATGCCGACGTTGAACATCGAACTTAAGATCTACCTATAGAACGACATGGGATTGAATTCCAAGTTAAAGCAAAACCAAAAGCTAAGGGAGATTGAGAACAAGAACCCCGATTTCATAGCACTCGTGGAAACGAGACTCTAGCGGATAATTGGATTGAACAGTCAAAACATTACACACACACACACAATTAGCAAGAAATGCGAAGAGTTTTGAACATAAATAGTGGAAAATACCAAATAAAAATCCTAAAGTAATTCCTGGCATGGAATATTTTAAATATAGAAGGCTACCCACTACTCATTATCACAGATTACATTCTACCGTACATAAATGATGAAATAAAAGAACTGTATATCAGGGTGATGCCCATGATTAGATCAATAAAAACGAAATGCGATAAACAAAAGATCATAGTAACGGGAGATTTCAATTTCCACTTAAAAGATTTTTGTAAAAGACTCAAAAAGGAAGTCCTTTTAGAATCAGTCTCAGAGGCAGTAGAGACTCAATATAAAGGCAACCAACTAGATCAAGTATTCTCAAATGTAGAAACATCATAATGGGAACTCGAACAATTAAGTTCAACAGATTATATACTAATACAAGTAAAACTAAAAGTGAAATACTTAGAACATGATCTGAAAATTACGGATAAGGATAAGATAGCGGGAATCTCATTTGTTAGGAAGTAATTTTGGGAAACATTCAGTGAAGAGGGATGGATGATAAGATTACAAGACCGGACCTCCCGATAAGAAGATGCTTTGAAGATAAAATAGATAAATAAAGCAAAGCGAAGAACTGGTATAAAAAACCACCATATTGGGCTATTAAGAACAACGTCAAAAATGGAAATAGTTTGTACCAAACATCAATTAACAGTGGAACAAAGCGATACAAGACATGGAACAATGTTTAGATAGAAACAACTTGAAGGGACTCTTTTACTTAATCAAGCGACTTACGAAGAACTAAAAACAAAGACAACCAATAAAGAGGTTGGCAATAAAGGAGAAAGAGTGTAATGAGGAGACCAAACTATAAAGACTGTCACAGAATTTTACAATAAGTTGTTTGAGGATGACAAGATTACGAATAGTTAAATGACAAGAATAAAATGCGGGGACACAGATATGGTGAATGATCAAAGTTCATAAAGTTTTTGTCAAGTCAAGGATGTCGTGAGAAGCATTGCAGAGTGTAATTTCAACAAAGCAATATTAAGATAGATTTGATGGAAAAATGCCATAGAAATCAGAGAGCATGAGAAAGACAGTAAGTGATAAAATAGTTGAATGGTTGATCACCGGAATCATCCCACAATACCTAAAGAAGGAAGATTGGTTTTTATAATTGATAATACGATAACTTTAAATTATTAATTATTCTAATTACATTAATACTTAAACTTATTATCAAAAATGGAAATCTCTCTGATTAGTACTATTCTTCCTCATCTTCTTCTTCGTCATCATCATTTTCATCGTTTAAGTCCCCTTTGCCTGCGGTAGCAGTTCGGCTGAACCTGTGGTCTTATCAGGTAGTACCATTATAAAAAAAATTAAAGATATATTTTTTGTAACTTACATTTGATGTGAGTGGTCCACTTCCACCTGCTTCTGATAAATACGAATAATTATTGCTATATTAAGCTTTAAAATCAATTAATATATTACTTATTATAAATTATGATTACTAAGCAAAAGTCAAGGAGACTAGTACCCAAACATTAGCAATACCAGACCATTCGTAATGAACTCCCATCTCAACAAGATAATCGAAATAATTAATGTGAACAAAAGAGTGAGCTACTTTAAACAGGAAGTTATTAAAATGGGTTTAAAGAAAATAAGAGCACCCACTTAAATCTAATCAGATTGTTGGAACACATCAAGGTTTCAAGAAGAAGGAGTAAGGACAGAGATGCGTACCTATTCGTGGATCTGCAGAAGGCATACGACTCAGTCTGGAAAGAAAAAATGCTGCACATCCTTCAATAGAGAATAAAGTAAGAAGAAGATAGCAAAATAGTTCATCTTATCAAGGAACTATACAAAAACAACAAAATAATCTATGAAGGAGAATAGATTAACGCTATGAAAGGAGTTGCTTAAGGGAGTAGAATCTCACCTATGCATTTTAACATCTGCTTACAAGACAAGCTGGCCTCACAATAAGATTTAAAATCGCTTATAAACCAAGGCAAATTTATTGCATTTGCAGATGACATTCTCGTCAACATAAAAAATCAAACAATAGGTGATAGTAATCGAAAGTTTTAATGAAATAGAAAAGACTCATAACTTTGAAGCTCATTTTTAAGATAACTTTCTACTTGAGTGATGGGATTGAATTTAGTGATATCCAGGAAGTAGTAGGTATTAAAAAAGTAGAGGAGCTAAAATACCTAGGTATGAACAACGTAAGACTAGACGCAAAAAGACTTTTTAAGAAAACATGGGATTGCATTAAGAAAAAGACTTTATTCTACCAGAATCTTACGAGATCCAATAACCCAATGATTTTTGACACCATAATGGTCGCGCAAATTAGATTTCTAGTTATCTACAAATACACTCCATTAGTGGCAACGGGATATGTCAGGATGAAGGAAATTGATAAACTAGAGACACAATTAAAAAGAATAGCATTTAGGACATCAAGAGACATATCAAACAAAATAATAAAGAATGTTACTCAACTCAAAGACAGTGGAATGAATAACATCATAGAATAACTAGTTCAAAAGAACATGAAAAAGTGAAGTCAAGCTTGGATAAATATTTTGTTCCCAAAAAAGCGAAAGAGTTAATACTATAGAGCAAATCTGAACAACAAAAAATAAAGAAACTATTCCTCACAAAGAACTAATGGACACGATGATGGCAGTCAGTCAAGGAAGGACAATAGTAAACTACGAGATAGCCATTACTGCAATGTCCACAGGTCATTCGTAGACTCATAACATATGAGAATTTGTAATTTGATCAACGAGTCAAGGGACCCCACATGATTTAATAAACTAATGAGAGACCACAGAAACATCGATCTAGAAAACAATACTCAAGTAGAAGTAATCGTGAATATGCTATGGCTAGACAACAGAATCAGAGGTATGGAGACTAAAGGGTATTTCTAAAAAGTCAAAAAGCTGTTTAGAATAACGTATATAAAAAACAAGAATTAAGAGTAGCCGATGACATTTAGAAGAATGATTGAAAGACCAGAAACATTCAAATATTTATATCCGAGAAAAAATAAACATGATTTTAAATTGCGGAAATTATATGATTAAAATAAAAATTTAAAATTAAATTAAAGAAATTTATACATGGGATCTAATAATAATAAGATTCAAAACAAAAGATTTATCGGATGAAAGGACGATAAGATCATGTTCATAATCACTACAGACACTATGGAAAGCATTTCACCGTTGGGAACTACAGAGATAACAACTGCATAAAGAAAGATGAGTTTTGGCAGAAGGTGAAGGAAGTGAGATACTAACATCGCGATAGAATCAAAGACCAGGAGGCTCTTGGAATTATGAAAAATAAGAAGAATTCTTTAATTTAAAATGAAAATTAATAATATAATTAAGTATAAGGATTAACTTAAATGGAATTGTATAAAACAGAACAGCTTTGTCATCTTTCCACTCACCTTCATAAACATCTCCATCTGCATGAATTAGTTTTTCTTATTTTTGTATTTCTGTTCTTTGCTGAAGCCTTGTCCTCTCCCCTTTAAATCTCTGTATTATTGTTGAAAGAGAATTAAAATAAATTCAGATATATAAAATGTAACTTACAAAATTATTGTGAATGAAGTCATGCTTCATCTTTGTCTAACAAGTTTTCCATTTTGATTTTCAATAAATAATTTTAATTTATCAATTTCTTGTTATAAATTATGAATAAGAAAAAACAGACATGCAAAAGTTTCGCTAAAACCAAAACCAACAAGTTGGATTTCAAGAGAGATAGACTTAAGAGTGCAGATAATCTAATTAAAGAAAAGATTATATGAGGGGGGGGGGGGGGGGGGGGGGGGGGAGGGGGGGAGAGAGGGGGGAGGGGGGGGGGGGGGGGGAGGGGAGGGGGGGAAGGGGGGGGGCGGGAAGGGAGGGCGGTCGGACGGGGGAGGGGGGAGGGGGGGAGGGGGCGGGGGGGGGGGGGAGGGGAGGGGGGGGTGGGGGGTGACATAACCCCAGAGAACACAATTTGATAAGCACATCGATGGCACACTTTACATACTAGCATATCAGATGGAGTTCAAGAACTTGATCGAATTATCCAAAGTTACTTGCCAAGGATTTGACAAGATCTTTCACGCAAAGAAGGAATGGACCCCACAGATTACAAGACTAGTGACAATCGTGTATTGCCCTAGTACAAGGAACCAGATTGAGAAAATCTAGTAAGGAGATTCAATGAAAGAGAAGAGACCAAGAAGAAGGGAATCAGATAATGGGACCTATGGACGGAGAGTCAACAAAACATTGGAAAGAAATCAATGAGGAATGGCAACATGATAATGTAATTTCAGTAAAACACATCCATGAGTTCACGATGGAAATGTGCCTAAGATAAGTGGAGCAAGCCCAGTTCAGCGAACAGAGGACTTGGCAAATGATCCTACCTCCTCTAGTCATTAACGACAAAGGAATTTTCTAGATGGAAAAATGTATAGGTTCTACAAACTAGAAAACGGAAAAAAGTAGGCTCTGGAGAGATCCTGAAAAGATGGAAAGTGCTTTAATCCCAGTTAGTTGCTAAAATTCTATGAAGTACTTAGAAACTGGGTGTTGCTGAGGATCACAAAGAAAACAAGGAGAGTGGAAGTATTTGCCATCAGAAGAAATATCGGTAGCATGGCAATATTCCAGAAATTCTTACATTATCTCAACGACTTATTATTTGACACTATGGGCAAGGCGTTCGAAGTAGACCAAATTCTGAGTAAGATCGAAACTAAACAAGTCGTAGATGCTAAAGACTGTGGATTCTTATAATACTAATAGCTAACCATATTGCACTCGAACTACAAGGAGAGCCGATATTCTAGATCTTCGCTAAAGACTGGCTTAACATGCAGAGATACTATTAAGCATTCAACCTAGAAGTTGGCTACATGAGAATTGAGATTGGAAAATCAAGTGTTGCTATCAAGAATGAAGATATTGAAAAAATCACTGAGAAAAAGAGTATTGCTATATAGTTATCTGGGAATATGGATAAGGAGACAGAATTATAATATCAAGCTACTCGGGATGAGATGGTTCTGTAGAGCGATGTCAGAATGGAAATGGGGCAAATCCCGGAAGACTTGGATGGGTAGATTAACATGTAGATGGCGATGGAGCAGAAGTTGAGGAATATCTTATCAACAGAAAAAGGTAGGAGAAGCAATAGGACGCACAAGAAAAAGGAAGAGGAATCAAACCAAAACTAATCTAGAACCCCTCAGAATGCAGAACAGACAACAACGGAGGGTAAAGTGAACAAGAAACTCAACTGGATGAATAGAAGGAGAAAAAAGTTAGGATAAGATAGGATAAATGTAGATTGTACAATCTAAATAAAGAAGAGACGACAGCCATTACCACTGAGTTAGACAAGTAGAACTTGTATTGAATTACAACTTTCGCATTTCAGTTCATGTTATTATAATCTCATAGTTTATTTTACCTTAAGTGATTTTCTACCTACCGACCTATATTTAATTTTATGATAAAACTGAGACTCAGTTGAGTGTTTCAACATTATAGAGAAAACTCTCGCACTTAAAAGTACCTTTTTTCGTTATTTGATCATATTTTCAACATGAACAGATACGTGATCCATGTCAAACTATAAAAAAATATCCTTGGTTTAGATATGGTCCTCCCCAAAAATAATTAAAATATGTATTTTCCATTAGAATTTTCAAAGATTATGAAATAGATTTTATGAGAATGACTAAAAATAATATTAATTACCAAGAATGAAAGAATAATCAAGTTTTTTACTATAGTATTTATTAATATATTCCTAATTAAATAATTAAATCGCACTTCAACCCAAACGATCAATTAAATTTGAGTTAGATTGTGGAATAAATTAGAAAAATAATTAAATTTATGATTAATAAAATGACATATCGTTTATTATTAACGACATTGGATTTAAAATAATAAATAAATGCATTCCATATAACATTAATTAAATTATAATTTATGAGTAATTTAAATACTAATCAACTCAAAATATAAATATATTAAATTTTTTATATTCAAAATAATTAATTAAAATCTAATGTAGTTAATAATAAACGATATGTCATTTTATAATTAATCATAAATTTAATTAATTTTCTAATTTATTTCCACAATATAACTTAAATTTAATTGATCGTTTGGGTTGGAGTGCGATTTTAATTATTTAATTAGGAATATATTAATAAATACTATAGTAAAAAACTTGATTATTCTTTCATTCTTGGTAATTAATATAAATTTTTTTTATATAGAATAACCATATATATTTAAATTGGTATTTAAATAGACAGGAATCATTATTGAGCAATAAAAACAACGTTTTAAAGAGCAGAA
The DNA here is from genome assembly GCA_000711775.1 of Oxytricha trifallax. NCBI lineage: Eukaryota > Ciliophora > Spirotrichea > Sporadotrichida > Oxytrichidae > Oxytricha > Oxytricha trifallax. The sequence goes on along the minus strand of ARYC01005777.1, from coordinate 859 downwards.
CTTATCACAATCGTGAAAATGGCATATAGGTAAAAAATAAAATAAAAATTTTGTATTTTTAAAAATGATTCAAAATGGTAAAAATAGGCGAAAAATGGTATTAAAACTATTTTTTAGAAGAGTTTTAAGTTTCTTCAGAAAATCAACTTTTTATTTTCAGGGCATATGAATATCCCAAATTATTTTCTATCTTTTTATATGTTTGTAGAGCTGTAGGTAACTCTAAAAGATGTGAAATTGTTCAGATCATAGTTTTTTTTAGCTCCACCATCAAACCTGATATCTTAAGACATTAAAAAATGAGTAGTCTTAGAGATAATTAAGCCAACAACTAAATGAAACTTCTTGACTTGTACTTTTCCTACAGACGAATGTCTCTGAAAAACTTTCACTTATAGCTTGACTGCTCATAAGCCTACTTACTATTTCAGCGTCCTCTGTATACCCAGACTACTTTTTACAATGTATGAGTCGAAATTCTTCAAATTCTAATAATTATTAATTTATTTGAAATCATTGTATTTTTAAATAAAACTGCTATTTTACATATATAGAACTCTTATTATATTTTTTATGACTATAATTCTTTTTTCATATTTTTATATTTCTCAATGGTGTTTTAAGTTATAATCATAAATTTTTAGATATTTTTATTTCTAGATATACTTTTATATTAGTTGTTTTATATTATTTATTTATTTAATTATTTAATATTTTAATTTGATAAAAAAATGAAATTAATATCTAACTCAAATGTTTTTAATATTTATATATATAAAACCCAAGATCTTTTATTTGAAAAATTTAAAACTGTTATACTCTTTTATAATTATACAATCATTTATAAATTGATTTAGTT
>ARYC01005776.1:0-30761 GCA_000711775.1 Oxytricha trifallax | reverse complement strand
ATGACACTCAGAGATTTCATAACTGATCAAAGAAATCATAGATAGCTTGCATTTAATATCAACCTAAGCTATACAAGGTATCAAAGAGCTTCATAAGTTAGGCTTTGTTCACAGAGATCTCAAGCCTGAGAATATAATGTTGACTTTTTCACCAGTAACAGTAACAATTATTGATTTCAACAGAGCCTTAAGAGTGGTAGTATCAAAACTTGGAAGTGTAATGGGAACTCCAGGTTATTATCCAGAAAGAGAAGACTGGAGAGATGGAGACTTACAGTCGGATGTGTGGGCTTTAGCAGCAATAATAATAGAGTGCGATATGCCTCGCAACGATTACTACTCTACAAGGTGCGAGAAGGATGCAAGGCAAAGAATAAAGCAATTTATTGAAAAAACAAGAGTGTCTCAATCAATGAAGCAAATGGCAGAGTCAATAATAATAAAACCAAACTCAAGATCAGACATATCAATAGAGTAGATAGAGTTGTTGTTAAGTAAGATAAACTTCAGACCACTCCCACATGATCCAAAAGTGCATTTTGAGTGATTAAATTAAATACATTTACTATAAATTTCACAATAAAACATATTAATAACCCCAACCCCTAACAAATTCCCTACAAATCAAAGCACTTATAAACCTCATTAAGGGGTTTTGGGGTTTTGATTGAACCAATGATTAGAATTATATTAGCATCAATTAAGTGAATCAAAATATTTATTATGAATACAAACTAGAAGATTGAAATTGCATCTTAATATTAATTATTGATAAATTTAATATTATGATTTTTATGCTGTTATTAGGAATTTGAAAAATTGTTAAAATATTTATCATTTTAAAATTTAGAAAGCTACATATAAATTAATTTTAATACTTTTGGATGATGGAATTAAAAGAGTTGTTTATAAATTTATTTAGATATTATAATTATATTTTTACTTTTGTTATGGGCTAAGCAAAAGAATTAAAGTATTTATTACACATATCTAAATGAATTTTAATAAATCTAGCCTAAATTTATATTTAAAAAAACAAAAACTTTTAAATTATTAATTAATTTATAAAGTAGTTATTTTAATAAAATATTAAATAGTTATTTCTATTTCTTCAATAATTAATTAATTAAATATATTTATATTTTATTAATACTTATGTTAACATTTAAATCTAATTACTTATTATGTAACACTCTCAAATTACAAAACTTTAATTATATTTATCTTTTATTTTTTAATTATTGATATATAGTCAAAATGTAAATGATAAAAATTTATCATAATAGCTTTTATTTATTAATATATTCTATTTATAGCTTTATTTGTAATGTAAAGAGAATTAAATATTATAGGTATTAGGAGAGACATTTATTTGAAATTTAAAGTAAAGTTAGGAAATTAAAGTACAAAATTTATATATAAAATATAAAAATTTATTATTGACATTAATTTGCAATCATTATCACAGATTAATTGCAAATAATAACCATATAAAGAAATATATATATATATATATTAAAAGTAGTTGAATGAGAGAAAAGAAGAGAGTACAGCAACATAATTTCTTAATTGCATAGCAAATACTCCAATCTTTCTCACATTTTATATTCTATCAAAGTAAAAGTCGAGTTAATATAATTATATCACAATCCATATTCATCGAATGTCATTATATTTTGACATTTCTTGTCAATTATTTTAAAAACAAATAACTACTATATAAATAAATAATAAAACAAATTATTTTGGAATTATTATGTACAATACCATGTTAATATTCTTACTGTGAATCTTAATTATTATCTCTTAAGATGCATCAAACATAGTTCATACAAATTTAATAAAATAATAATAAAATTATGTCGCTCAGCTCATGTCATGTAGGAACTCACGGTAATTGTGTCGAATTCCATTGAAATACTGTGTTTTTGCAACATTTACTCAAATTTATTAAATATCTAATTATATTCTACTGATATCTAATTATTTTAATTACGACAACTAGTCTGTATAAATTGTTATAAAAATTATAAATATTTTAGATTGAACAACCATATCTATTCTTCCTCGCTGTAAGCCTTGATCATCTTTACGAAATGCCCGTCATATGTGATCTCGTAATCTGTATGTTTCTGAGTGAGCAGTTTGAAGGGGTGGTCATACTCTTTAACTCTACCCTTCTCCATCACTAGGAACCAGTCTGAATCAATGACTCTTGTTATTCTGTGAGCTACATACATAATTATATTTCAAAGTATAATTCAATATAAGTAATTTTAAGTTATCAGACTATGCGAATTGGAGAGTGATTTCAAGCAAATGGGAGATGGTGAGAACACAGAGATGTGTGAAGCTGGCTGCAACGTGTCAGGAGGCCAAAAAGCAAGAATATCTATTGCCAGAGCTCTATACGATATATAGCTTTAACTTAATATACTAATTTAAGCTTGACTCTCAGATTTCTCAGAAACTCATTAATTATTTTACTAAAGAATCGTCATATATATTTATTCAAGCTTCTTGTAATTGATTAGGGACACCAGATTAGAATAAGCATAAATTATAAAAAGCTGATAAAATTTATGCCAAGAAAAATAGCTAATCCTATATGACATTGTTGCTAGCGAGCCTTCCGAAGCTTATACAGACGTCATGTCTCCAGCTGATGAAAATTATAATCCATAAATTAAAGCACTTAATATAGCTTAAAAAGTAATTTAATAGCTTAATTAATGATTAATTTATTGTTTTAAATTTAAAAATCAGGAATTGGAGATGCTGGTACTAAAATCTTCACAAATTTATGATATTAGTAAAACCAAAACATTTAACCATTCATAATAGGTATTTGAGAGAGTTTTAAGAAGCTAAATTTCTTACTTTGATGTTAACCCAGTTAGAAAACTCATCACTAGATTTAAAATAATTCTTCGTTCTAATATTTTCAGAGGCCTTATTTGCCACTGTGGGCTCAATGCTTTACTCAGCAGTAATTTCAAAATGTTTATCAAATTATTATAAATATTAACTATATTCTGTTGACTAGGATAAAATTTTATGTGTTATTATTAGAAATTTGTTAATTCTGTGAGCGATAGACAACATTGTTTGGCTCTTGCACTCCTCCTCAGTAAATTTTATATAAGAATTAACTAATGATTGAGTTAAATTTCAAGATCATAAAATAAAAATGACTTATAAAAATTAATTAATTTATGAAAATGAGCGTCTTCTTGCTTGATCTCAGTAAGCATTTATAAATTCATATATAATAAATTTTGCAATAATTATTAGATATACTTGACATTATCATATGCACGGCATGTGATTATTCCACCAAGCATAGTCAAGATGTTGGCTTGAAGTGGGTCACTGCTGGTATTTTCATAATTTTACAGAATTTAAAGAGCACCTGAGCATTTGCGGTAGATGAAGATAGATATAAAGATCAGGGCAAAGACTGGAACAGCTGCGTATGGGGTAATTACTACTGAGACTTAAAAAAAATTATAACTTTGAAAAACTTTTTTAATAGACAAAATTAAAATTCAATAATAATATGAAGAAAATGTTATTTAAATTAGGTAGTGGTTCGCATTCCAACCTATTAATAAAACAGTATTAATAGAACAGCAAGACTTATATTACAAAATTATTGATATAATCCTTACAAAGCAGTTTAAAATCTTTGATATCTCTACTAAGTTTCTCTCAATTTTATAACAAAAACATTCTAATAGCGGTTTTTTTAGATTGGAATTAAGTTTGCCATCACTGATTTCACTCATGGAATCTCGCGAAACTTCGGAAAATTTTCTGTATATAGAGCTCATGAACTGAATAAATTTCACATATAAACCCACCATATATAATTTATTTTCAATCTAATTGAGAATAAAATATGATTAATTGTAGAAGTAGTGGAGGTTTCTGAGAAAAATCTAGGTCAGAAATGCCAAAGAAAACATTATCAAAAAGGATATCTCATATATAAAACAAATTAATTTATTCTTATTATTTATAATCTTTGCTCATTATAAGATTAGATATTTAAAGCTAACATTTACAATATTATAGAAAGTGCAATTTAAAAGATTATCAAATATTAATAATTATTTTGATAAGCTTTATTTTGTAGCATTATATTATAATTATTATTATTAAATTAATATCCAAGTAAAATATCTTTCAGCTACTTAAAGAATATAAATCTTTCCTTGACCATTTTTATTAAAAATCAATAAATTTAAGAATGAATGAATCTCCAACCTCTATAATAAATCCCTCTCAACCACTGTCAATACTGTCTGATAACTATCAAACCCCATAACCTGCTACAAATTATAATTAAAATGACATAAATATTTACAAATAGCAGTAGTGAACTTGTCCACTATGTGAAAACCCCTATAATAATGCTAAAAATCATTTTTTGATTTTACAATCCGGAGACAGTTTGTGTCTAGAGTGCTTTGATTTATACTTCGATGAGTTAGAAGCTTATATTAAAAACAATCAATAAATAATGTTAAAATTATAAGTTTTCAAATCAATGAATCAATTATAAATTAGTTGAATAGTAATATTTTAAAATAAGGATTATTTTGGGTCTTTTTAATTGTGATAATTTATAATAAAAGCCACGTTTGAGTGCTCTTAATGCGAAAGAAATGAGTAGACAGACTAGATAATCGAAGAATTGAAAGAAAATAAAGAAATCGAAGATTTTGAAAACTAAAGAAAAATTCATCAAGAAACAAAGGGTTTACCAAATTCAAGGTTAATTAGAAGTTTTTGAAGAATATTGAGAATATCAGAGATAGAGAAGAAATCTATAATATAAAAGATTCAAATTTAAAATAGCCTGAAGGATTATTTCTTCACTAAGTTACATAAATAAAACATTTACTTATTTCTTTACAAAAATATTACTAATTTTATTTTAAATTTCAGGAATTTTCTAACATTTTTAATAACTAAATCTATTGCGATAAGCACCCAAAAAACTAAGTAAAATATTAATGCAAAATTTAAGATTCATTAACTTGCGAAAACAATCTGATATGTCTGGAGTGCGCTAAAATCTATCATTTCACTCATAAATAATTCTTGACAAAGCTTAATGCAGATTAAATTTCATAAAAAGCAATTGAAATAATCGAGGAACTAAATTAAAGCTAAGAAACTTTCAACAAAATACTAAAATTTATGAATGAATTAATAGATTGGAATTTATTTCATAAAATCTCTGGTTTATGTTATATGGAATTAGTTAAGTATGTTGATAAAATCTTAGAAGTAACATTAAATAAGGACAAACACAGGGTAGTTTTAGATATTTTAAAAGAATCTAAGCAAAATTTTGAAAGGAATGATGATTAAAAAGGCGAAATGTCAATCATGAATGTAATTGGTAATCTTAACATAATCTCACAAAACTAATTGAAAATAGTTTCAAATGAATCAGTTGAAATTAAAACTTATGATTATTAAGAAGCTAATTTTTAATCCGCAAATAATTACTTTAATTAAATCACTGACTAAATTTTGATTCAACTTTAAGATGCAATAACCTTGAGTCTGGATAAGTACTTTAATAACACAGATACTTTCATTATTTAGAATAAATTTCAATTGACAGAGGAGAAATAAGAAATTATGAATCCTGAGTTTAAACCTTTGAACAATATCGGAAGAGGGGACTAATTGATTAAAGATTCTCATAACCAAGGGTCCCTGTTTTTATCGAGACTCTCTGCCTTAGATAAATAAAATAATTTTATTAATTTCGTTTATATTTTTTTAGATAAATTCAATGAATCTACATTACAGCTCCCTTAAGTTCAGATAAATACTGACATTATAAAAGGCTAAAACTCACATAATGATAACATAATATCAAACAAAGAAGCTTCTTATACTATGGATTTCAAAAATAGGTAAATATCTTTCGCGAAAAATCATAAAGATCTAATAGAAACTGAAACTTCAGGTGGTTCATCAGATTTTCTAAATAAGTTATTTAATACAACAAAGAGACCTAATGATAATAATTTTAATGTTAAGCAAGTTAAAAAGGAAGTTATAAATGAAGAAGAGTTAAAGAATCCTTTGGATTAATTGGTGAACATACGTATTTTTTGAATATTTTATCCAACATATTGAATGAATATTTTTAATTATATTCAATTAGAGATAAATGGAACAATTATATACCTTAAAGACTTAATTTAATAATTTAAGTTATAAAACTAAAGAGCTTTTATTGTTTTAATTTAAAAATTTTATGACTTATATTAAAAATAAAATTCCATTATTTAACACTTTCCAGAATATTGTAATATTCTTTATTATAAGGTATAACTTATTAATCTATAAGTTTTACAATTGACGACCACAGTCATATATCTATTCTAATTTTGACTGTTAAAGAATAGGATCTGGGATGAATTCGGGATACTAAAATGAAGAGTTGTTTCAGCTTGCTGATAAGAAACCTCTACCAAAGATAAGTTTCTCGAGTACCTTAACAGCTGGAAATGACGAATTCTTAAAAGATAAACAAGAATCGCTTCACAAATTCAATCTTCCAAAAAAGGAAATAAAACTTAATTTGACTATGAAACTCCAGGAAATGACATAGATTTCAATATGGACACTCCGTAGTCACAATTAACAAATCAAAATTATAAACCTGAATTGTTTTCAGCATAGAGAAATAGCAAAAATGATATGCTAAATAAAAGTATCATAGAATTTAACAATAATGTGGATATAAATTCTGATTTTCTCTTTGATTTATAAAATTAACAGCTTATGAAAGAATGGTTATTAAAATCTAATCTTGAAAAACACAATAAAACTGTAAAATTCAAGCTGCTATATAAAGCAAAGCGAGACGGTTTTAGTGCTAATAACTTTCATAAATTCTGTGATAGTTAAGGACCGACTGTTTGTCTAATACTTTCTTAGTTTGATCGAATATTCGGTGGCTATTATATAAATTTAATCTAAGACTATAAATTATCTTGAAAATATTATCTTTTAAATTGTTAATTTTGCATTTATTAAACTGCAATATACCAGTTTATCTTGGCAATCACCACTTAAAGGCACCTATTAAAAAGACCTCTAAGCATTCATTTTTTCGTTAAATTATCAAACCAGACACGTTTTATTCCAAAATAAAGAGAAAGCAGTTTATCATAAAAAGGGTGCACACATCCAATTTAGCTTTGACATTGCAATTGCTGATGAAAATTGTGATTAGGGTGGCTCGACGAGTGAGTGCAATCTGGGATATTCTTAAACTTTTGAAAGATTTTATTGACAATTTATTAATCCAAATTTAATATAAGGAGTTAAAAACCTTTTTGTCTACTAAAATTATAGAAAGTTTACAGACTTCCAAAGAATATTAGCTATGGCAGTGATGATGCCAAAAGTTACTTAGGGGGCGCTTATAGTTTTAAAGTTTAAGATATTGAGGTTCACCAATTTATATATTCTTGATATACGTAAACACTTTATATTTTTATATTATAAATCTAAATAATTACATGATTACTTATTTAAAATTGTATATTATTGATAGTATTAATGATAAAGAAAGTAATAGTTAAAATCAATTAAATAATTTTTTATTATCATTAAAGTATAAATATTTTCATAGTATTTATTAAAGCTAATTTAAAAAAATTTTCGAATATGCAGATTTATTATGAAAAAGTTAGATTCTTTTTTATAAAGACTATTGAGATTGCAATGTCTTTATTTTTATCATTTGTACAAAAGGATTATAACAAATTAAATTTAATAATGATTTTATTTAATGCCTTTAAAAAATTTATTACAAGACTAAGCATAAAATTTAAGCAAATTGTTATACAAAATAAATAAAAATTTTAAAATTCCTACATGCATTTCCCCAACACAATCATATTCTTTGATTAATAAAAATGATATCTAGTGATTTATAAACAGCTAAATAGCTTTAGAAATATTCTCATTAATCCCATAAAATATCTCTACTGAAAAAATCCCTTAATAACTCCCTACAAACGAAAGCATCAGCAATATAAAACAACTACCTATTATTAATAAATAAATTTGAAATAATAAGATAAAAGCTTAATAGAGAGATCTCGGCATTAGAATTAGTTTTCCTACTTTAAAAATAATATTACCTTAGTTCCTCCCTCATTTAATCAATGACTGTGAAATAAATAATATAAAATAGATGCTTAAAAATTACAGTCTATATAAATAGAAAATACTTATTGTAAATCATGATCCTTATAAATAATAATTATAAATATTTTATTTTTGTGAAAACGACTCCTTAGCATTAAAAATCGAATTATCAGAATTAAATAATCAAAAGCTAATAACTTCTAATATAATCACTCTTTAAATATTTGAGGAAGCTTAGACATCTTTTTCAAAAGAGAATCATGGACTTAAGATTATTGATCTGGTTCCCAAGTCAAGCAAGAGTTGTAGAATATATATAATTTTAAATTCTAATTTTACAGTAAATAGTAGTCTTTAACATATATATTTTATATGATATTTCTTAAAATTTTTAATCTTAATAGAATAGCTAAAATGCTGAATTTGGTTTCTAGCAGGAGTAGTAATAATCTAATATCTATAAATAATCAATAAAATTAAATAAACCAGTATTATGGCTTGTAAAACCCCATAGATCAATTAAGACACGAAGATTGGGGAAATGAACAATTAGATTAAATATTAATTATTATTGGCATATATTTATAATGTTTGTGCTAATTATTAAAACTATTGGCTCGATTAATTGTCCTTATAAAATAAACCAATCAGGGTGTGTAAATTTGATTTTAGCCTAATTATAATTAAAATTAGCCAATTATAATAAATTCTTAATCTAATTGTTCATTTCCCCAATCTTCGTGTCTTAATTGATCTATGGGGTTTTAGTATATATAAAGTAATAATATAAATAAAAAGCATCCGCAGATTCCAGAATTTGAAATGTTGTTGACAGATTTTTAAGGATTATAAAATAAAAAATAAAATTTAAGTAGTAAAGATGCTTAAATTAAACTGTTAAAAGTACCTATCTGCCTAAGCTTTTCATAAATTAAATAATAATAATAATAGGAATATTTCCAATTAATTAACTTTTTCTTCTTAAATGATTAATTTTTTTATAATTGTTTAACTTTTTATTGATAACTAATAAGAGCATTACGATTCTCACTCATCAAAAACATTTAACTGTGAATAACTTCACCTTATATAAAATTGTAGAGCCTGTACATTAAATCACAATAGATTTCTCAATCGATATCAAAGCAATTTTTCTGGATTTCCCAAACAATAGTGATAAATAATCAAACTCTTATCGAAATGAATTTGGAATCATAAAGAATATTAATACAAATTCTGAGAGTGGCAATGTGTAACATACTTAACTAACTACTTATTAAAATTTATTGATGATAACTCATTCATAGACCCAGTAATATATGTATATACTAATTAGTAATTTTTATGTTTAGTTATTTTTATTAGAGATCTCACCACTTTTTTACATAATAGATATAATTTTAATATTTTTACCCATTTTTACAAGAAAAGAATAAGCTTATAGCAAAAAACAACTAATATAACAGATTAATATATGTAATTAAGCTTAAATTAAAATCGTTAGATGTTTTAAAGATTTGGAATGATGAAAGAGTAAACGATGGAATATGGAAATCTAAATATTTTACAAGATAAAATGAGGAATATTAAAATTAGGGAGATTTGATAAAATTAGATGTACCCTCTCAAGAAAGTAAAATTTATTCTAATAAATAATAAAATAATCAATCATAATGGTTTAACTTTTAATCTTATGATTTTAAACTGAAGTTTACTAAACGAACCAGAGATTAATAAGATGGTATTTCATAACTAATGGCTAGTCCAACTCTCTAATAAACTGAACTTCCAACAAATACAAATTTTCAAGACTAGTAGCATTCAGTTTCATAATATTTAACTTTTCAGAACAATACTCCAATGAACCATCACATTATAAACACGTAGGCAAATATCTCCTCAAATTCCCTCCCTGCTTCAAATTCTTCTCTCTTAAGGATTAATAGTTAGTAAAATCTAAGTGAAAAACATAAGAACAATAAAAACTATATCAATTCACAAGGATTATTGGCTTTGATTGATCATTAATCTAGACTTCACCCTTAAGATTTCTAGAGTTAACTTAAGTTGAGTGCATAGCTTGAATAAGCAATGATTAGATAGTATGAACTTTAGAGTATACCTAAAAATGTTCAGAATAAATCAACTTAAATTGTTTATAATTTTAAATTAGTTAAATATCCTTTAAATCAGTAAAAATTCAAATAAAATATTGATTAAATCTGAGGTAAAAGGCAACACTTAATCTTTTAATAAAATAGGCAGCAATTAAAACAATTAAAGTGGAATGCTTCAAGGATTGAGTTAGAGCAATATAAATATTGGAAATAATAATTAAAATCTATTGGGTGTCTCTTAATTTAATAAATCCAAATTGCATAACAACACTATTATTTCTAAGCAATATTTTGGGATGATATGAGACAAAGGAAATAATTATATTTTTATATTGCAATATTGATACTTCTAAATACGAGGGGTTGTAATCATAATAAATCAATGATGATATTCATCACAAAAACTCTATGATGATGTAATTATATCTGTAATTGCTAGATAAAATATAGGAGATTAGGGATACTGTAGATCCTTACTATTTCAATATTAAAACTGAACATATGAGAAGAACTATAAACAATTAAATGAATGGCTTATCAATTAATTTATTCTAAAACAAGTCAAAAAAATAAATATACCAATATGATGTTTTATATTAACTATAGTGAAATATGTGAGTCACAACATTATCAAGCAAACAAACGGATTTATATAGTACAATAATAAATATCACCTATAGAACACTCTTGATAATAATAAAGTATTCGTCATGCATAATCGATTATTCATATTTATATAATAAAATTAATATACAATGTATATATTTTACAGATTACAGCAGAGAGTGAATTTTATGTAGGAGTAAAGTGGAAAGATACAAGAGAAAAGAAAAGTTCAAATTTATTGAGTACTTTCTCTATAATTTGTTGACTAGATAATAATTTATAAGTTGTAAATTTAGCTAAGAGATCAACCCTGATAGGTGCATACAAAAGAAACAATGAATCCTAATAAATAGATTTATTGCATCATAAATTATCGTATTTATTTAATAATCAAACATATTAAGTTTTATTAAGTATATAATAGATTAAGAGCAGCCTCCTGAATCCTCTATGTTACCAATCAGGCAAATTCATTAATCAGACCAGCTTTTAATTAATGATGAAGAGGATGAAACTTCTAATCAATAATAATAGTAAAATTCTGTTTTTAATTATCACAGTAAGAATAACTAGAATTAAAATTAATATAACGATGACAGCCCTAATGTAAGTATTCAATTAAAAATTAAATATGTTCGATATAATTTTATTTTCCTTTCTACAATAGTGTTAATTTATATTCAAACTCCTGCTATGAATTAGATAATCAAACGATCAAATCTAAAATTATAAAACTTAGCAGATTCAGAAATATAAGTGAAAAACTCCAAATAAAAATAAGTCAGTCTTAGAGGCTCTCAAATCAATTAATAGACAGGGCAGCAATAAAAACTTAATCAGTTTGATAAGTATAAATGGGGAGATTATTATAATTATTATTAATTAAATTTACTTTTAATAATAAAAATAAATAGAGGAGGAATCTGGGATGTTCGTAGAAAAATAAAATAGTGTCAAGGGCAACTTGTTGGTGAGTAATAATAAGCATGGAAGCAATCTAACAATTCCTTCACCTAAAAATAAATAGTTAATTTGGCAAGTACATTTTGCATAAATTAAGAGTTATATCATGATCATAAATATATATTAATAAAAAATAACTTTTTATTAATAAATTTTGGGGAGAACTAGCAAATATATTACAATCGATAAGATTCTATGAATTAAACTCCTAAAAATCAGCCAATTTTTAGGTCTACCATAACTTCTTAGGATAAAAATGAAAGTAAATCTGTATCGCCTAAAAACTCAAATTTAAATGGCTGCTTCTCTAATCATGCTAATTAAGGGAATCAATATTTTCATATAAATTTAGCAAAAGTAATCTAATGATATTTTTTTTAATTCATCAAATTCAGGTTAAATTTTAATATCTCCTGAATTTTGTTTTGTTTCTTGACCACCTTTTAATTAAGCTCAATTATTATTACAAGAAGCATTTTTAGAATAAAATCATTAAAAAACAGAAGGTTTCGAGGTGAAATACCAGAGACATGTACAGTTCAACTATTTCTTTCAAGTTCCAAGGTATAAAACTTTGCTTGACGCCTAGATATTGCTGAGAAATGTGCAGAAAGAAATTTAGCAGTGGAAACATCGGAAGCATGTCAGGAGAGCTATTCAGCAAATTGATTCTGCTGATATTCATTAATAGTTTATATGTTAACGATATAGTTATTGATTGATAGGATACTTAATAAATGGCAAAAGATTTTATTTTTTAATTTATTAATTTATTGATTGTGAGCGGACCATTTAATGGTCTAGGTGGCACATAAAACAGCAGAAATAAGTTTGGCCTCAGAAATTTAAACATTTTCCCTGTATTAATAAAATATATGTTTATATATTACTTGAAATTAAGGGGGTGATACAACATAAAGTCTTGAAAATAATCAGCAATACTTTCAAAAACAAAAATTAGAAAAGACAAAATTGAAAACTAATTAATCTGTGATTAACTGAAATATTATTTAGTATTATTTGATTAAGTCAATTCATTAAGAAGTAAATTAGGATTGAGCATATTAAAATTAACTTTAATTTAAGAAACTTAATAAAGATAAGGAGATTGAGTTTAACAAAATAATTGTTTGACATTGTAATCATTATAAATTTAAATTTTATCAATACAATATTTTTCTCTTATTCTTAAATTTTAATTTAGGATAGTAATTCTGACTTTCTTAGTTACCTGCATATACCTCCTTGCTTACGATATCCTTGAATATTTAGTGACCAATTGCGACATCGTAATCGAAAACCCACTTGAAAACGATATATTCTGGTTTGTTTCTCGATCGGTTTCTTATTACCTGTTGATGATTCCATTAGTTTTCATTAAAGAAGTCGCCTTATTCCCCTTTAACTTAGATTATTTCGTCGTACATAACCCATAGTCAACATTATATAGAATATTTTTATTAATAATCTGTATATATATAATTTTTAATTAATATTAAGACATATCATTAAATTTCAACAAGTAATGCAAAATACACAGTGGTCAGCTTGAACAAATAAACTCAAAAAGGCAGTGTGGAATCACTAATCAAAGAACAAAAAGTAATGAAAGTATTCAACAAGAAAAATACCAGTTATTAAGAGATTGACTTCACAGATATCAAAATAGAGCAGTTCATTCAGTGAAAAGTATTAATATTTATAATTAGTGTCCTTATTCAGATAAGTAATTTTATATTTTCTAATTAATGTTTTATATTTTTATTAATCTACCTATGTTTTTTCACTAGGTATATATTTATTAGCTATTTTACATTATTATTTATGTGAGGATGAAAAGTAATAATAATTTAAAAACCATCAATCACAATTAATTCATTTCATTATATAATTAATACTATATCACTAAATTTAACCACATTAGATGTGAGGTTTATTCTACTAAATAAGAATCATGAACAAGATCTGTAAAATATTTAGATAATACACGAAAGAAAAAAGAAAACTCATAGTAATCTAACTAACTTTTTAATTATAATACACTTAATCTAAAATATGTTATCAAAGCAAGTATTTACCAATAGCAAGAACAATATTTCTACTTAGGCTTTCTAAAGATAGGAAATTTAAGCTTAAAATATCACAAATTAGCATTAACCCGTTTTAATATGGAAAAAATGAGAAAATTCAAGAATATCCACAAAGATTTATAATAATTTGACGAGACTTTTCGCCACTAATTTATAAGTGTTTTATAAATAATTAGGCTTATTAGTTATTTTTAAATATTCCTTTAAAAAAATCTAAGATAAAACTTAGTGAATAATTAATCAGGTAAATGGGGGAAGGGAGCCCAGAAATTTGATGATAGTTCAGAGCGATTAGAGAGAGCAGCCTAGAACATGATGCGCAGTCATGATTAAAATGATAAAAACAGTTCAAGCCAAAGTATGAGAACAAAGAAAGTATTGCTATGAGGTAGAGCAAAAACTTACATTTTATAATCATTATTACAAAATTAATGTGAGAATTGTCTGTTTTTAGTAAAATTATAATAAATATTAATTAATTTATGAAAAAATAAAGCAAAAATCAGAAAGAAGAACAGTCATAAGTTGACTAAAATTAGCCAGAGGAGAATTCAAATAATAATATTATAGTTTTATATATTTAACTGTAACTATTTGAAGTTAAATTTAAAGAATAAATCTGTTGAGACAACATATGAACAAGTGACCTCAATAGAGGAACAAATAAAAATGACTAAGTTATTCCAAGAGATTGATATAAACTCCGAAGCCTTCAAGAAAACCATCAAAGATTATATTTGAATATAATTAATATATTTATAAATATAATTAAATTTAAGGGGAGGGGAGGAAATAAGTATTAACTTATTAATATATTTGTAAAAGATTTCTGCAATTTAGAGAACAGTGTATCGAAAACTTGCAGAAATGTAGCTAAAATTCTCTATCGTATGATGAATGATGGCAAGAGACCTAACTCCAGATTCCAGGAACTCACTGATTATTTATTAAGTATCCCCAAGAAAGAAGTCGATGAGTCTTTCAATCTCATTTATAGTTTGAGTTAAAATCTAAAATTTTATTAATTCTAAAAACATTATAAACTTTCAGACTATTCCTTTGTTATAATTTATATTATTTAAATTTTACACTATAAATCCCTTAAAGAAGAGAGAAAAGTAGATGAAAATTCTTTAGAAGTGAAAGCGTCAAAATCATGGTGGGCACCGACAGAGCACTAAAGAACGAAATTAGTGATCCCTTGAGAATGTTTATATATGATAGAGGATGTCGTTTAATGATAAGCAACTCATTAAGGCTATATTAATTATAGCAAAGACTGCAGACTTCAGACTCATAAAGGAGAAGGATAAGATGATCAATACACTTACATCAAATATCAACTTACATTTAATTATAAAATATAGAAATTCATGTATCAGATTTATCATTTTATGCAAAAGATAAATGAAGCAACTCAGTAACAGACTTTCATTTATTCTTGCTAAAAAATTCCATTAAAATTTTTGAAATATATTCCTGTCCCCATTTTTAAGTAAATTTACTGCTAAATATCTTCATAATATTAATTAGACTGCAAGAGTTGAATGAATCCCTGGGGAGAAAGTACAACACAAGAAACGAATTCGATAAGACCATTAGCGAGACTGAAAACACTTTTATGAAGATCCTAGAATCTTCTCAAACTCTCTTGCATTTATTAAAGAAAGAAGGGGCCTCTTTGAATAAGAAAAAGGCTTAGAGTCTTAATCGCATGACTTAAAAGCGTGGACCAGGTGGGCCAGGTGAATAATATATAATAATTTAGGACATTTTTCTCATGTTTTATATGCCTTATTTCTAAATTTTAGTTGATTATTATGGGGGGTGTATAATGATATTTTTTATATAGGTGACGATTTCAACACCCCATAAAGAGATCAACACTGAAAAGATTGAAAAAAATAAGCTCAAACTCTTAGTAAAGATTATATAATTTTTATGTGCACATTTGAGATATAAATGGTTCTTATGGAAAATTAAGCATTAATATATACACAAAAGTTTTCAGACGCTTAAATGAGTTTAAAACTTAACTTAGAAATTCTAGTTCACTTTCTTATATAAATTCTAATTTTAAGTCTAATAAATTCAAATAACTCAAATCTCTTAATAATTACTTATAAGTTTATATTTAATGATCTCATTAAATTAAATCTCATAAAATAGAATAAAAAGTTTGCTACAATGTTTTATAGTTTGATTTTTTTTAATTATTAATAAAATAATAAAATTTAACAGATGGAAATTTAACCAAGTGATTTGTTTGCCAATGAATTTGTTATAAATAGTAATTCTATTTTTTTAATTATTTATAATATATTATAAAATTATTCAATATATAGATCAAAATAATAATTATAATTTAAGGAATCTAATTATTTAGAAAAAAGTTATTTCTATTATAATTTCTTTTGTAATTCTGTTGAACCAAGTCCAAGATTTGGAGATGAGGACAATGATAAAGACCACAATAATTTAATTTCAAGCCATTAAAGTTCTCTAATCGGTAAATTCTACAAATAACTCAACTTACCATTACAAATGAAGCAATTATAATAATAATATATTGATGATTAGGAACAAGAAAATATTAATAAAATAATGCAATAAAATCAACAGTAATAACAGTAATTAAATGACTTTGAGATTTTTATTGAAAAAGACAATTATGAATTACTTACTATCACATCTTAAAATCACCATTAGAGAAATAGCAGCTTAATTTATAATATACATTGAATAATTATCATATTTATATTGAAAAGATATCACTTAACCAATACAAGTTATAATTAAGTTTTAACTATTTAAGGTTTATCAAACATATAAAATAGAGCTTAAGGAAAAGTCAATAAATGGAATCAAATAAAATGATGGGTTTAATTCACCAGGGTAGGAAGACCCGCATGACTTCAGTTTCAGTTAATAATTAGATAATTCCAGTTGCATCATGGACGATTAATTATCTGCGACTAATCAATTAATCAACAATACAATTGTCGATTTAAATTTGTCATTTTTATTATAAAATATTACATTACTATGCTATTATAAATAGGTTAAAATTAAAAAAAAATTATTAATAAATACAATGACTTCTCAATCTCTGAATAATTTTAACATTATAGAAAGCATATAGAGAAAACACTCTCAGTTTTTTGAAAATAGCAATCTAGAATCGTGTTCATATGCAAATGAGTTGGATAGTTTCTAAATGATGTAGCAATCTCCACCTTCAAATTCACAGGATGCATTTAAATAATTTCGAACTAATATGGGAGGAGTTTAAAACTAAAAAGCATACTATAATTAAATATATAAATATTAATAAATTACTTGTTAAATATTAGTTACTTGTTAAATATTAGAGATTTACCCAGATTTGACCTATTAAATTATAGTGTGTATCTTCTAATCATATAAAATACTATTATTGTTAAAATAGATAAAAATAGGAAATTTAAGAAATTAAGATAAATTATGAATATATTAGTAATTACAACTGTCACGAATTAGGAGTATCATTTATCATATTTTGATTTAAATTTAATATTTAATTAATTAATTAATACATTAAAATAATATAATTAGTGGTCTAGTGGGCAGGTGGTCTGGCAGGGTCATTAGCAGACCACTTTTGTAAATATATATATTTAATTAAATAAAATGATACTTTACAGATGCGTTGACTGCACTAATTACTGCTCTAAACACCAGACTTTACTCCGGCACTCTCTCATACCACGGACTGATACTGTCATTTAGTCACATTCTTCTCTTTTTCACTGGCTAGGAATCTTGCATTGAGGAAGCGTGCAACCATTGCCGCTGTCAAAGGGAAGGCGTCCTTCCCACTCTATGTCGGAATTTCAGATTGGCAGAGTAGACACCGAGCCTTAAAGGCATTGGCATCTTCGGGGACCATGCTATCGAAGGGCAGAGTATTCGAAGTGATTACAGTGAAGCAGCCAATGTACTTGTATTCCACGCCGCCGTACTTCTACTCAATAGCCATGCCATCCCTTCACATTCCATAAACCGTTTCATCCCTGCTATCCCAGATGATCCAAATGCTTTGGTGAGATTGATCTCGTTTGCAATTAGAATCTGTGGCTCGCCCGCCTTGCCTTGCTTCATAGGGACGTGAAAATGTGAGTTAGACTGCACGTACTATTCACACACGAATATCTCCTCCAGAATGTGAGTGATTTTTGTCTTCCCGGTATTGGTGGGGCCATATATCCATAAGCTTGTGAATCTTACTGTTCTTACGCTTGATTAGGAGATCGTAAAGGGCATCAAGAATGTGGAGATAACCCATTGCTTTCAGATCGGCATCTTTAGGGGTACTAGTCTCATTCCCATTATTTCTTAGCTCTGCGATA
Source organism: Oxytricha trifallax (assembly GCA_000711775.1). Lineage (NCBI taxonomy): Eukaryota > Ciliophora > Spirotrichea > Sporadotrichida > Oxytrichidae > Oxytricha > Oxytricha trifallax. The sequence goes on along the minus strand of ARYC01005776.1, from coordinate 12,404 downwards.
AAGTCCTGGAGTGATGTTATTATAGGAACCTTCTCATTAATGGCGATCCCCGATTTCTAGATTACTTGATCGGCGTAGTTGATTTAACTGTATGACTTTGCAATGGCCACTAGCTGAGGTATATCATGAGCCTTCATCTTAATGTAGTCTTCTTTTGATGAAGCCGATCCTAAGAGCCTCTCAATCATATAGTCATTTGTCACATCCATAACACTTCTGGCCCCGCACTCCTGCTTCTACTATTCCTTTTACTACTTAGCATTCTGTTTGGCGAGGAACTTCTCATAATGCTGAGGGGGCCCGTATATCAGCTTTACTCCTTCCACTGCTGATGCGAATTAATCGAATGTCTGATGAACGAGAAGCTTGACTGTTAGTTCCAATGTATTAATTAATTAAATATTAAATTTAAATCAAAATATGATTAATGATACTCCTAATTCGTGACAGTTGTAATTACTAATATATTCATAATTTATCTTAATTTCTTAAATTTCCTATTTTTATCTATTTAAACAATAATAATTTATATAAACTAATCTTTGTCTCGATCAAGAACATAATAAACTGATAATTATAGCGTTGACAATCATCAATAATAAAGCGGAGTGCAAATAGCTTTCAATTAAAGTTCAGATATGTTAAATCTAAATGGTTAGTTTTCTAGAAGTGGCCAGAGAAAAGTCCACTGAGAATTGAGCTGTTCTCTCTTGAGATGCAAAGTGTATATGGAAGTTACTAAAGAAACAAGGTTAAAGTTATTGGTAAAAAAAATTATAATTTTTTTTATATGTTTTAAATTATATGATTTTATGGTTTTATGTATTTTGTAATAGTAAGTTGATTAACAACCTTGTCAAAGAAACTAATAAAATAAATCATGTATTTCTCAAATTGAAAAACTTCTCACAATTTAATCATAAATTTGAAAGAAGAATGCTATAGAATAGCTTATACAGAAGCTTGGAAGCACAAATTTCGAAAGACCCAGCGTGAAACCATGCTTACCTATATTTAGACAGAAGAGAAAAACACCGAATTTCTAGAGAGTCTTTCAACAATCTAAAAGCCTTAAAAGTCTAGCTAGTCATCCACGTCTTTAAATACAAATTAGAGCATATCGAAAAACTAGAGTATCAAAAGCATGAAACATTAGTAAAGCATAGAAGACTTGTCTCTCAGACAGCCCCCTATTATGATTTAGAGTTAACAACATAACTATGCTTCTACGAACAAAATATTCATTTATATTAACATTGAAAATCGAAGGAAGCCCCAGGTGAACTTCAAACTATTAACTCTTAACAAAACAAAAGCACATCATCAAAATTAATTCCAAAACTTAACCTTAAAACAAGCATCAATATTAACTTCGCAGGTGTGGAAAGTCAGAGAAACTATCAAACCTAGGAGTTATAACCACATAATAAAATATCATCATAAATTTCAAATGCTTACCAGAACAGCAGTTTGTAGTCATAGAACTCACATTCCCCAAACTATCGAATGAGTTAGAGTTACAAAAACCCATTTAAAAAGTTGGTTTAATAGAGGCAAAAATTGAAATAGTTGTAATCTCCTTAATAAATTAGATCGCCTTAGCATAAACATAACTTAAACAGTTCTAATAAATCTTCAAGATTTTAAATAAATTAAAACTATTTAGTTATACAAATAGATAATTGGTTATTTATTAAAGATAAATTGAGAACTAGATAGGATCTACTTCTTAAAACTTACAAAAGTCTATGAAATCTAAAAATAGCAGTAATGATTCCTCCCCAGATATGCCAGCTCAATTAAACACAGATTAATTATCAGTATATTCTTAAAATCAATTGTTAAACCCTAACAATGTAAGTTTATTGAATTCTAGCAGAAAAACAGAATAAAGTAAAGAAGAATAAGTCATTAATCAAAATGAACCTTATAATATAAAAAGCTTGTCAAAAATTGATGAAAAACTAAGTACGGATTTAGTTTATTAGAATTAACAAACAGTATATTAAGTAAAAAACTCCTAGTGAAAACCCCAGTTTTTAACTTAAGAATTGACATTAATATATAATCAGATAACTACTTTGGTTTCAAAGAGGATGGCTTGAATAACAGCACTTAATAAAAAGAGTCCTCAATTTTATAAGAACCATTAATTGAAAGTAATTAATAAATCAATTCAGATGTGATATTTGAGTATAATGACAATCAAGCAGTTCCGAATACTATTTCAAATGACTTAAATCTTAATTAAATCATTAATGATTGTTTAGAATCACTAGAATAGAAGTCGTCAAGCTTTTATTAACAAGATAATGATGATTGGTAATCTTAGGTGGAAGTGTAGCCAATCGAAGATTTGGATATGCTTATTCAAAATTAAATCTTGCATTCACTACAAAGCGATAGAAGTAAAAAGTCTGTTACTTTTTCAGATCATAATCATGTGTAAATATTTGATGAACTCTAGGATAGTTAAGATTGTTTATAAATTAGTGATAATGATTGTGATAAATTAATTGATAAGGAAGATATTACAGAACTAGAGTACGAGGAGTTTGCAGAGAGCACGACGACTCCAGTTGATAATTATATATTTGAAGATTCAATTAAGCAAATAGTAGATCTAGATGACTCTTAAAATTAAGGACCACTAAGATTATAAAACATGGAGAGTCTGGAGCAAATAACAACTATAAAATAAAATGATATAGAGATGATAAATAAGACTTAACCATCATAAGAGCCAAAGCAATAATAATAAGTGTAAATAATTGAAAACAACTTACATTAATTTTAAAGTATCATCATCAGCTAAGAAGAAAAATAAGAATTTGTTTTTCACACTGAACCCAGCAAAAAGACTTACGAAATTAAAAACTAGAATGAATAACAATTCAAGCCAAAACTTAATGCTCTAAGTTTAACTCCTCAAAATAAATCTAACAATCAGCAATTTTAATTCTTTAAAACAATCGATAGCGACATTAAGCAAGGCTAGGAATTTCCTTCTTTCAAAGATTTCGAAGTATTTAGTCAATAAGACTCAAATTAATAGGGCAGATTTTCCTCATGATTTTCCTCGTGTTGCCCCTCAAGAATATCAAAGCTTAAAACTTATAAAAATTACTCCTTCAAAAACTATGTAAAACTCGATGAATAATTAGAACAACTCGAACTTAAATTCAGTAATGAAAATAAGTTTAAAAAAGTAGCTAAGATCTTAATTTACTTCAATTTTAAAGAATTAATCAAATGAAAACTAAAATAGATATGTTCTAAGACTGTAAAAACCTAACAATTATAGTGTCATTAGATAAAGTCTATCATAACTAAAATAAATAAAAAGAAAATAATAAATAATAGAGGTTTTTATCTTAAGATTGATTCTAATTTGACACAGGTTAACCCCTATACTATTTAATTTATTTAAATAATAAAAGAATGTAAAAATTTGTATGAATGAAAACTTAAATACAAAAAGATAGATTGACTTATTATATATTGAAGAGTTACTTTAAATACAAAAAACGGGGGGGGGGGGGAAGTTTCCTGCCCAAAATTTTATATGCACCCTAGGGGGGAAGTTTCCTGCCCAAAAAGGTAGTTTCCTTCCCCATACATAAAAATATGCAATTTTTATAATTTTCAAAGAATCTTTATCATCAATTATGATGTAGTTTTTTTTTAAATTTAGCTTCAAATATCATTTCTACCTTGATAATAAATTTAAAATTGAATGAAAATTACATTAATTATTAATAAAAAACACTTATTTTAGCCTTGTTAATAATATATAATTTGATATAGAATAATTATGTACCTTGAAAATTATGTATAGTACATGATTATGGTAATTGAAATTGAAATTTATTGTTTCTATTAAAATTATTTCAAAAAACATAAATTTAATGTTGGGGGCAGGAAACTACCTTTTGGGGCAGGAAACTCCCCCCCCCCAAAAACATAGTAAAATGTAAGAAAGCATAGAGAGATTAAATTTGGCAAAGCAGATGCAAAAGTTCCTAAATGACTAAGATAATTATAAATATGGACCAATCACTGATGATTTAAACAAGATTTTCAAGTGACTCTCCCCTTTCTGAATCAGTAGAAGCCTTGAGATAGATTGATATTTTATCTGTAATTTTTTAAATAAAACCTCCTGCAATTTTGACAATCAAAATTGAAGAAATATCACCGATAGCCTTTGTAAATATGTTGACAACCTTATCAAAATTGAAGGTGGCAGTGATTTGAGCAACAGTATCAGTGATCTCCTTGTAAAATAGGAAAGCTTCTAGGATCTGTCATAGGTCTTTGATTTTTAAATATCATTGGAGTGGCTATAGAATTCTTTGCTTTTAAACTGGAAAAGCTTACTACTTTCAGGAAAGTCTGAATGCGCTGACCGTAAATTGTAAAGCCAGCTCCGTTTCACATTAATGGAATTCATTCATAAAAAAATTCTTTTTTCAAAATCCTATTTCGGTTGCAAAAAATAAAATATGATTATTTTACCAAAAACTCATTAATTGATGCTTAATATAAAAAAAAGTTTTCAATAAAAAAAATAAATATTTAAATTGTTTATCTAAAAATTTATTTTAAAATTTATATTATTATTTAAATATAATAGATATAGAAATGTAAAGGCAAAAAAGACATTCAGATATTGTAAAAACATCTTAATAATAATGGATGTAATGAGTTTTATCAAAGATATATAAAAAGTAATAGCAGATCTATAAGAAACTGGAATTTTCGAAAATGACGTAAAATGTTAAGTAGCAGATAGTATATGATGTTAACCAAAAGAAAAGATGCACCAGATGAAGTTGAATACTAATATAAACGACCATGCAGGAGGAAAAAATCAATTTAATCACTATTTATATTTCGCAAGCATCAACAACCAATATCAGCATGGTATTTATTGGTATTTTATTATTTTGCAATGAGATACAGTTCTTCCAAAACAAAGTACAATTTAAATATGTAAAATTATAAATTAAATCAGAAATTAATAAAAACTATTTTCTAAGATGTTAGAAAAAAGATAGCTAAGTATATGGAGATTTTTCACATCTGAGATAAAAATGAAATACTTAATGGTGATATTGAAGTATATGAAAGTTTATTTACTCATGGAAAATTCTTGCATGATGAAGGCTAAATTAGAAATTAAGTAGGAAATATGAGAATTGAAAGGCAAATTTGGTATTCGGCATGATAGAAAAAAATTCTTAGAAAGCAAAAGTTTTTATTGTTAAAGACAAAACTAGAGATATTTTATGGGCACTAATACACTAATATTATTAAATAGGATCGACTATTCATCATGATGGATTTAGTTCATATTAAAATATGAACTTTTCATAAGCAGGATTATACAATAAAAGATATGTTCACGAAGAACTAAAATAAATTTATTTAATCGATAGTAAGAAGGAGATAATGATGATGATGAAGATAACGATGAAGATGAAGATGTTTATGAAGAAAATATATTTTAAAATGTTGAAATGCAAGATGATAGTGAGAATAGCAATGCAAATGTAAGACCTAGAAATTATAGAGGAACAAATTAAATTGAAAGCTTATGGTTTTAACTCAAAAGATATATTAAAAATATTTATAGTACGGTAAGTGATGAAAATTTGCATGATTTTTTAATGGAAGCATTATGGAGAAGACATATAAAAATCAATTAATAAAAGGCAAATGAATCTTTATCTGAGATATTTAACTAGTTAGTAATTAATTAACAATTCTTTGATTGAAAACTTTATTTTATATTAAGCATCAATTTATGAGTTTTTGGTAAAATAATCATATTTTATTTTTTGCCACCGACATAGGATTTTGAAAAAAAAATTTTTTTTTATGTCTGCCACCGACTTAGACCCCCCCCCAAGGAAAATCAGTAACGGTTAGACAGATTGCGCAGTTTCTATACCAAATAATTTATATCATCTTGATGGTGTCAATGAGTTGGTCAGATGCAAGAATTGAGGTATTCATTCCATTGTAGCAGTCTGATTCGAAACTTTGAGAGAATTGAAGGCCAGTAGCGAGACCAGTCAAAAGAGCAGATAAACCAGCACCATTGTTGATAGTTGCTCCACGTCTGGGCAACTTGCCAGTCTTAATTGCTCTGTTTTCAACGCTGTGTTGAGCCAAGGTACATCTGTTTGCAATGAGTAAACGATCGAAAGCTGAGATAAGTGCGAGACTTCAGAGAAGTGCTATAAGAATAGCGAATTATTTCTGCATTTTTATTTTTATAATGATAATAAACTAGAGTATTTAGATTTTAATTATATTATTGTTTGACAATTTGAAGACAATCTAATCGGAGACATTTGATTTAATTTTAAATTTATTTTAACAACTTCCCTATTACAAAACAAATTACTCTTTTATTTATATAAGAAGTCAATTTGTGATTATATACTCACTAGATTACTGATAGAAGAAAAAAGAGCAAAATATCTAGAATAAATTCCTTAAACATATCTCTAGTAGATGTATTAAATCCCTAGTAAAAATTAGCAAAAAATGCATAGAAAATCAATGGGAAATAAGACAATTAAATCAATTAATAGTTGTCCAATCTTTTGATTAATGAATAAACATCCCAAGAAAGGATTATAAATTCCTCGAAGTATAATTAATAAAAAATAATTTAAATTCAAACATTTCTAAATATTATATTTATAAATGTAGAGTGAAAAGATATCACCAAAAAGAGGGAGCCAAGATATTATGTTCTCTACAGTATTTGCAAAAAATAAGCTTAGATAAAATAGAATAAAACGAAAACAATAATTATATCTATCAAATCAGATATGATCTGAATTGTCTTTAAAAATAATATCAAACTACCATACTATATTAAATTTAATAAACTTTCTCATGAATAAATACTAGTTTTTAAGAAGCATTTATTTTTTATCATAGTAATATCTTAATGAATGCAGGAAAATTCAAAAGAAGTAGTCATTACAGAAGTTTATAAATTCAAGCTAATCCACTCATATAAAAAATTACTAATCATTATCAATTGAATAAATGGGCATATAACTACAATTTTTTATTTGTAATTTTAAATAAATTAGTTAATGGCATATATAAAATAATAATAATATGAGGGATTACTAATGTCATAGCGAAAAATATAGTTAATATAATAAAATAGGAATAAGGTTTAGCTTCATTAATAAGTTGAAGTTTAGATGTGATTCTAGAAACTAATAGATTTCAAAGATTTGTCTGCTGTCTGTTTTAACCTCCATATCTTGCTTTGAAATCCATTGTTTCTTAATTTTTGTGGAGAGGTTTGAAGAAATCATGCTGCAATGCTTCTTTGGCTGTGATTCTATGTCTGGGGTCTAAGGCAATATTATTTATGCATCAAGTTAAATTATTTATTTTGACAACAATTTTTATAAGCTTTGAGAGAAGATCCAGTGCATGCTAGTTTTCAATCATTGGGAAGGCTTTTTGAAGACTATTTGGAACAGGAAACTTTGGTAGGTTGAATTAAACTTAAACCTAATTATTTGAATTAGATTAAATTATATTGAAAAGTTTAGGAGAACTTATTTAGTTTTAAGAGATGAGAGCTGTGGTTATCTGAAGGTGAACCGAGAATCTTAAATGCCTTAAAAAGGGCTTCGGTTTCACTCTTGCATTAAAATACTGGAACTAAAGTGAAAAATTCTGCGAAAATACATCCAATCGACCAAATATCAACACCAAGTAAGTAATATTCGGAACCTAGAACTATTTCTGGTGCTCTGTAGCAAAGAGAAACTATAATGTTGGACTTTTAAAAATGTAATGTATAAATAAAAATCGGAAACTTTCTTCTTTGCATAAATGAAACTTTCTTGGCCAATCCAAAATCAGCAATTTTCAACATACCTATAAAAGGTCAGTAATGATAAAATGATACCTTAAAAGTCAATCAGAATATTATCAGGCTTTATGTCTCTGTGTAAGATCAGCTTGCCATGCATTATATTAATGGCTGTCAGTAGGTTTTTCATCATATTTATATTAATTTGTTTTGAATCAAATTATTAAAAAATCATAATCTACATCATTGGAAAAAAGTAAGGTGAAGTTTTAAATAAAGCCAAAAGCAATAAAAAGGAATGATGAGTATTTTATCGTTTTAATATGGTATTTAAATTCTATTTATGGGCCCATTTATATTCTTTAAAATTTAATATTAAAAAATTCATCATAGTCTGAATCTTTTCGAGTGGAAATGGCTTGCATGATTATTTTTACTTCATTACAAACTTTCCAAGTGTTGACTTACAGTACTCAAATACACAGTGAATAATTACAAAAAAATAGGAATAAATGATTCTGTTTTTATGAGTATCATCTTTAATGACATCGAGCATTTTGACAAATTAAGGGTAAGCTGCTAGGCTTTTCAGCAAAGATATTTCCCTCAAAGTTGATTAATTAATACCGTTCTGAACGTTCTATATAAGAAATTGTAAAAAAGAAAACCCTTACATCAAAGAAAAATGTTTTGACAGCTACTTCTAAACCACTGGAGATATGAATGCATCTCGTTACCTTCCCATAAGTGCCTCTTCCAATAACATTTATTCTCGTATAATTCAGAGAACTTGGTTTTTCCAAATTATATTATTTGAGAGATATCTTGCTTTTCATCCTCCTCTGGGCTCTCATGATTGTTGTAGAAGTTTTTCTGTTAAAGTGGAACGAGAAGATCTTCTCTATCATATCCAATTTAGCCTTCTTATTCAGTGTGTAGTCCCCCGACTCCGATACCTCTGTTTTCACTCTTTTATCTGTGATGCCCCGGTTCATGAAGTCCAATACTTACTTGGCTGCCTAAAGTTGCTTGCACATCGTTGCCAATATTTACATTATTAGAAGCTTGGGTCTTAGAAGCTCCTTTGTCAGTGCTGAGGAATCGTTGGTCTCGTTTCTGGTGAGGATTCGTAACAATTCCTCTTGCTCGTTGCTGAATGAGTTCTGAAAATGATGCTTAATCTGAGTTTTAAGCATACTGCTAAGTTGGCTACTACTATTAGTGCAAGTGAGTTTACTGATGATTTTGCTGCTTCAATATTGATAAAATACAATTGAATCGGGGAAATGTAAAAATTAAAATTCAAAATTAGTTATATATATTATTACTGCTCATTTACTATGCGTTTTGTCATATATGCGAAAAGTGGTCAAACTGCTACTTATTATTACCAAATGCTAACTTTTATTAGGTTTTTGTGTCACAATCGTTATGCATCATTAGGAACATATATAAAGTGACCAAATTCTATATTTTCTGTAAAAATGACCAACTTTGCTATTCGTGGTCAAAAGTTCTGTTTTTTTATGTTTGTCTCTCCCATTTGAACAGAGTGGTCAAAAAAGTGGCCAAAGTGCATGATTTGAACTGAAATGACCAGAAGAGTGGTCAAATCTGAGATTTGCTAAAAAAGTGACCAGAGTGCATGATTTGAACTGAAATGACCAGAGTAGTGGTCAAAATCTCAAAAAATCGCAGTTTTTACTCTGAAATTTGTGTTATGTGTCACTTTTCACAAATATGCGGTGACCAGGCCAAATTTGGAGCATGGTGGTCAAAAATCTTGAAAATCGTTGTTGCTGGTCAATTTTGTGAAAAATATGGTGGTCATAAAGTTCAATGCTCCAGCAGTACCTGCAAATCTCAGCTGGTCAAAAAAATCGAGCGGAAGTTGCGAATTTGCTAGTTTTTTGCTATATTCATATCAAACTAGATAGCATGATGCTCAGAGCATCTCCTCTCTCACCAACCCATTCAATTCTTGAAATATTTGATTTTGAACCAATTTTTGTCCAATTATAGCATGTGTTGCCCAACTCTTCTGGTGCTCACCTTGAGTGTATAGAAGTTTTCTATATAGAGAAAAATTGTCCAGAATTTGATGCCATTCGTCAAGAATTCACTCTTGTATGAACAGACTTATGAAAACTGCGATTTCGGGCAATACACATACATTTATAGATTGATTTTAAGTATAGTATTAATAACAGCAGTAATAGTAGCAGAAATAGTATAGGCAGTAATAATGACAATGCATTAGGTATAAGCGCTTATAGAAATTTCAATGTATGATGCAATTCTTGTTTTTGAGTAGAATCTCATACAAAGCCATAACTCAGAGTATGTATCCATTTCTTGATACTGAATGCCCAGAGTCCTCGAACATCATCCTCACTCATGTTTTTTATTATTTCTTGGATGCGTTTAACCAGCTGCACTCTATAAGTTAGTTATGAGAGTATGCTTACTTGCTGTTAATGTTCTGCTACTTGAGGTTCTTCTTGATGTATGCAAACAACTGTTCGATTGGGTTGAGCCAGGGCGAGTATTCTGCATTGAAGAGTACGTTGACTTTGAAGCGACGAGCAGTCGCAAGCATCTCAGAATACTTATGAATTATGGCATTATCCATTAAAAGCACCACCTTCTTATTGCATATATCTTTGTAAGTTCTTATACTTCTCAGCGTCTGACATATAAAGTTCTCAAACAGCACTGAATCAAAAGCTCCCTCAATTATTTGAGTGGAGACCACTCTGTCAACTGCGATTGCAGCTATCAAACCCATAGAATACTGTTATCTCTTCACTGTTTATTTTGCAATCGATAACTGTCTTGCTCTCAAACCATAATCGCCAAAATTGGAGAGCATTTCCTATCGATACTGAGAGATTAGCTTATAATTGAGATTAATCTGTCTTTGATCTGGAATTTATGCACAGGGTTGATCACATTCTTTGGATTCTTCTTATTGATTATGATTTTGTGATGGGTCATCTATGAGTAAGTAAAATTGGTTTTATGACGGTAGTTGAATTATAATCTTAGTAGTTTGATGGAAGTTTGCATCATGATTAGTGGTTTGAAATGAGACTTGTTGAACTTGTTAGAACTGGAACCATACAACCTAAGGGTGGAACCATGCAACTTAAGGGTGGAGCCATACAACATGGATCTATACAACTCGGATCCATACAACCAGGAACCATACAACCTGGAGCCATACAACCTCAGCGCGGAACCATGCAATCCAAGAGATATCTTCAGGGTATCTCCATCTATCATAATAGTTCCAATCATAGTATAATTCCCAGAGTTCACATCTCAACTTGCATCTCTCTCATTCTTGAAATTATCAAAGATAAGTAATCGCTCAAACTAAGCTGAGTATGATAGTTTGACATTATCAAGAATAGAACGATTTTATCAGATACTATCATCATGCAACAACCATCAACCTTCAAATTTTATTTTGTATACTTACTCTCATCAATATTCGAGCTGCTCAAAACTGATAGCGACAGCTTTCTTGGAGTGAGCTGAACAACATTCTCTCTATCTCTAACTCAATAGCGAACTGCTTGATTTCTTTAAAGTTGATTACAATTTTAATTTTGACACCTTGTCAATCAATGGCGCGAGCCCTGAATGAATTCGTTTGATCTGCTCATCATCTGAAGTGACTTTCTTTGCAGTGCTCTGCAACTTCAAATTTCTGAATTTCTTCAAAGTACTCGATTGGTTATTGGGAGTATCTTCAACTTCAAGTATGGGGGATAGATCCTACTTTAGTTACTACTTTGCTTTCAAATTCTAACGAGGTGGATATTGTAAAATGCCTGACTTCTGTAAAATTGTAAATCAAAACTATTAAGGAATAGCTTACTATAGAGCTGCTTGATGATTTCTAGGATTTCTTTAAAATCGGTTGTTTAGCCAACTTATTTAAAGTACTGGTACTAGAATGGTGTTTTGAAATTGGTTTTGCTTTACTCTGCATTATTGAATGAAGTTTGGATGATTACGAATCCTTTGCATTAGCTTATAGATTGATACCTTTGAAAGCATTTTAAGCAGGTAAATCGTTAGATCTTATAGATGAAACTACATCCAATGAATATGATAATTTCTAAGAATACTCATCATTCAACTGCTTGCCAAGCAGCATCTCTCCATACTGCAGCTCCTTATCGCTCGCGATTATTCTGCTATACTTTTTTTACTTGCGATGAGTTTGCTCTCATTATTCTTCCTCTTGCCAAGAATGCTCTTTTGATTTAGTGCCCACTATTTAGGAGGCAAGTAGTCAGATCTGAAGTTGCTTTCATCCACTGATATAATTACTGCATCCTCTCTTAGAAACTATGATAGCAGGCGACTCACCCATAGGCGTTTACAGTTATAAGCAGGATCTCTGTATTTGACATTCGCTGCCTCTGTCTTGCCAAACTTCAGATGAAACTACTCCTTGAGAATCTTGTGAATTGTTGAGATGCAAGGCACTTTGAATGGATACTTTGATGGCGAGCTTATCTTCATTTCT
>ARYC01005775.1:0-19684 GCA_000711775.1 Oxytricha trifallax | reverse complement strand
AGGTACTGCGAAACCTCTGGGTCATTCATAGCATCATCATATAAGTTAGTCACAGAGATTTCTGAATAGCTTGGAATCTCTGCAAACTTCACATCTTAAGTTTTCAAAGCTTTCTTCTCTTCGCAGAGTATTGCTCTAAGAAATAAAATTTTAGTACCTTCCATCGTTGGCAAGAACAAACCAACTACATAGTTAAGATAAGTTACTATGATTTCATTACCTTGCTGCACCAGGTAGCGGTGCAAATCCTCCTTGCTTCTAAATCTTTGGATCAATTCTTGTGCTTGTACTCTTTTCATTGCATCATTCATTGACTCCATCTTGTTTGCAGATCTAAGAAATGATGTTCAAATTTAAGTTTATTGATTTCAATTATATACCTCTGAAAAACTTACTATTAAATATGGGCATCCTATAGGAGGTCAACCTCTTAGCAGGATATGGAGAAGGTTTGAGAACTGGTTTCAAACTTGAGAGATTGATATCAATTTCTACTGTTATAGTTCCATATTTTTCAATTTAAATTGGTTCGTACTTAATTAGGAGCAGCTCCTTAAATGCTTGTACTTAATTAGGAGCACCCTAATTTTAATCATATAATGACAAAATACCTCCTAAAGCAGTACGTACTTAATTAGGAGCAGCTCCTAAATTGGTACGTGCTATAATCAACTTATTATTGAAAGTTAATATGGTTACTTTATCACCCAGATTTAGAGCTGGATCGTCTCTTAGCATTCATATTTCTTCTATAATAATCTAAAAACTTCCCTTGAAACTTGTAGGCTTGCAAAGCTCTCATATAAGCTCTCAGTTATAGAGGCAGTTTTTATAATTTTAAATTCAAATTTAAATATGAGCGCTAACATTTTAAGAAAAACAACAGCACTTCCATAAAACTAAATGAGACTGACCTTTGGCAGCAATAAAAAATGTGATAACTGTGAGATGAACTCACATAAGGAACTACCTGAGCTATCACTTGAGGTCTCTGTTATTAAAATAGAAATTAATAATAGAAAATAAATGGCAAACAAGTGTGTGGGAGACAGAGAGGAGGAGAAAGGTATTAATGAAATGCCTATACAAACTGAAGAAGTAGAAGTATACTTTTGTGAGTAGTGTGAGAGAGAGACTTCGCTCATAAATCTAGTTGGTATAGGCATATGAAATAGCATAGAGAAGCCAAGCCAACTATATACTTAAAGCACGATAAAATCGACGGAAAGTATGAGTGCTTCGAGTGCCATAAGCAGTATGCTCATACAAGAGATTTAAGGAAGCATCTTTTAAAAGCTCACAAGAAAGATTTAGAGATTGAATAGCATGAAGATGAATTGAAGCTACTGAACAAAAGAAAAACAAGAGAATCTTCGAAACTTGTAGAGCTTGAACAAGCTAGTGAATCAGAATATGTGAGGAAATCACGCAACCTACTAGCATCCGAAATCACAAAGATCATGATTAAAATTCAATACAAAAAGATTCCTGTTCTTGCCTAAATTGACCTAGACACTTCACTTTAAAGCTACCTTATATTAGAAGAATCTTTTGATAAGAAAGTTATCAATGATCATCAGTATGCATACAAGGTGTATCCCTTCAACTATCTCTTAAGTGATGATAAATACTAGATGGAGTTTACAAATGAGTATCAAGTACTCACTCAAGCAAAGTTCAAAGAGTGTAGATACTTAATGAAGTTAGATGCTGTTCTCCTTGCCAAGGATCATGTTGCTTTCAGACTCCCACTCTATGAAATGACCCTAAGAGATTTCATTACAGATCAAAGGAATCATAAGTAGCTTGGATAAATAGCAACTCAGACAATACAAGGTATAAAAGAGCTTCACAAGTTAGGGTTTGTTCACAGAGATTTGAAGCCAGAAAATATAATGATAAATTTCTCACCAGTAAGAGTAGCAATAATCGATTTCAATAGAGACTAAAGAGTGGAAGTATCAAGGCTTGGAGCTGTAATGGGAACTCAAGGGTACTATCCAGAAAGAGAAGACTGGAGAGATGGTGACTTTTAATGGGATGTGTGGGCTTTAGCAGCAATAATAATAAGAGTGCGATATGCCTCGCAACGATTACTAATCTACAAGGTGTGAGAAGGATGCTAAACAAAGAATAAAGCAATTTATTGACAGAACAAGAGTATCTCAATCAATGAAACAAATGGCAGAGTCAATAATAATAAAACCAAACTCAAGATCAGACATATCAATAGAAAAGATAGAGTTGTGGTTAAGTAAGATAAACTTCAGACCCCTACCACATGATCCTAAAGTGCATTTTGAGTGATTAAATTAAATACATTTACTATAAATTTCACATTAAAACCTATTAATAACCCCAACCCCTAACAAATTCCCTACAAATCAAAGCACTTATAAACCTCATTAAGGGGTTTTGGGGTTTTGAATGCCCAGAGAACCATTATCATAAGTAAGTATAGTTATTTATTTACTAAAATTAATATAACATTCTCATATTTAAATATATGTATAAATATCATACGTTACCTGTCAAGAAATATCTCAAAAATTGGGATATAGAATTTGAAAAAGAGCTGGTGAACTTATTCAAAGAAAAATACAATCTCAGACTTGAATTCTTGTATGATGAAATATAATTAATAATGTATTTTATATCAATGAGTTAGAAGCCAAGATATATGGGATTAAGAGTAAAAAAGGCAAGAAAAAGCTTGAAAAGATTTTAGAGTAACAGAAACTTCACTAATTTCCATACAAATGGGACGCTATTGTAAAGATGATAGTTTCATAGAAGTATATAATATTAGAATATAAAATAATAATATAAAAATATATAATTTATTAATTTATTTTCACCTGCTCACACCTGGATGCATTAAGTTGACAAAGCATATTAATTATAGTAGTGTAGTTAATAATAATATTTTAGGCATCCTCGGAGTACAACTCTGTAGTATCTCAATACTTCTGGCTTGAAATGTAGAATTTCATCAATCATGCTATTTATTTATTTATTTTCATGCGAGTGTAGAATAAGAATCACTGGATAAGATACTAGCAAGAGAAAAATAGATTGAAAGAGAAACTTGATTTACAGCCAACAGAAAAGCTTTTGTTTCACGGTACTAGAGATACAGACTACATGCAAATACTTGACAGTGAAGATGGCTTTGATACTAGATTCTCAAAGGCTGGAATATATTATATTATAATTATAATTATTATCAATTTTCAATCACTATTTAATAGTTTGTTTTATTTTAATTGAATGTGGGGTTAATAAAAATAAAATTAATTATTTTATTGTTACGGCATCTACTTGGCAACTTAGAGTCACTACGTGGATACCAGAGGCTATGTTCAGAAGAAAGGTAATATCAAGACTATGTTTCTGTTGAGAGCATTAGTCGGAGAAGCCAAAAAGCTAGAGCCTGATAATACTTTGAAGATGCCACCTCTAATTAATAATTATAAATTAATATTAATATTTTAATAATTCCAGGATCACAAACTAAGAGATATGACAGTGTCACAGGCATGACTTACGGTTGTCAGGTATATGTTATCTATTCCAATGGCAGAGTCTATCCAGAATACATCATTAATTACGTTGACTATTGAATAACAAATCAAGCAACGTTACTATACTAAAATATATTTAAAAGATGAAACAACATTATTGAGTTTAATAATTTATATTCATTTAGAAATTTCAGACAATATTTTATCATTAACTATTTTTTCTCTATACCATCTTCATAAATCATAAATCAAAACATAGATTATAAATAACAAATTACCATTTGAAAATCAATAAACATTAGTTTTAAATTAAAAATCAGATGATTCCACACTTAACTTCGTCATAAAAAGTAGTAGTTTTTATCTATATCATGAAGGATTCAATTTATGAATATTTGTTTTGTAAAGCAATAAATCCTTGAGAAGAGTTAGATATAAAATTTTTTCTGAAAATTAATGTGGTTAAATGAATTGAATTTTATTTGCTAACTTCATCATAACTCCGAGGAATCATTAGAAATATAATCATGATAAAAAAAAAAGTAAAAGCTATGTTTATAGCAATAAGTAAGATGTCAGTAAAAAAAATTGGAATATTAAAAAAGCTCACAATAATAAAATCATTTATTATAGAATTGTATGGATTTAAAAGTAACATTAAATAATTTATATTTATGAATAAAGCAAATACTCAAAAAATATACTTTTATTTATTTAGTATATTTAAATTATTATTAACAAAAACCAGCCATTTATAATAACAAAATTTAAGGAATTGTAGATTTTAGAGAAAATTAAGACTCAATTGATGTCATAGTAAATGTGATCTTATTGGATTTTAGAATAAGCGGATTGTAAATAAATTAATACTAATAGAAAAATTAAAAGAATACTGTCTTTTTATTTCACAAACGGGATAGTAAATTTTCTTAAACTTAAAATCTTATGAGTTACAAATTGCTTTATAAGAAAAAAAATGTTCATCTGAGGTTTACTCGCATTTTAATTTTAAATCATACTTCTCTTTAACACTAAACCTTCGTTTTCTCTTAAAAGATGTTAGTTTTGAAAGACGACATATAAATCTGACGAATGTAAAATCAGATGTGATTAACATAAAATATTAATTTAAAATGATAATGAATGTAAATTTGATTCAGTTTAATTATAATAAAATAAAATTAATGATCAAATCTAAATCAAATTTATCAATTCAAAATACCCTAAATATTAAATAATGATAGAATGAACACAAGTGACAACAGTAATTATACTGATTTTTTTTAAAAAAAGACAATTTATCAATCCAATTAATGATAACACAATTTTATTATTCAAGTGGAATAATATATCTAAAATCAATTACATCTCTTTCTACAATGCCACTATTTTTAATTTTTGTTTATTTCACATATCTTTGCTAACTTTTTCTTCTTTTAATAGAAGTATCTTAAGACGTACGATTCGCTACTACTACTATTTTACATACTTGAATCACCAATTTAAAACTTAAAGAAAATTTTTTATAGATTACCTTTTTTTGTGAATAACTCTTCATCAACTGTGTTTTTAATTATCATATTGTATGAATGTTAATAGCTATAAAGTTGGAGTTATATTTTATATTATAATCAAAAAAAAGAAGGATCTATATAAGCTAAATTAAAGTGGAATTTTAAATGATTGATTTATTTCTTTGAAGAAATTTGTATAATATAAGTCATATACTTTTGAAAAATTTACTAACAAGGGAGTATCTTAAACTTGAATAATGAAGATAATTTTTAATTTTGAACAAAGGAATTTTATTTATATCAATTTTTAATTCATTTTTATTTAAATTCATTCATTACTCATTAAAATTAATTTATGATAAATTAGATTATTTAAAATAAATATTAAAATAGTCTTGCGAATATTAGTTGCAAATGTAATTTTAAAAAAATGAATTAGAAATATTTGTTGCATTGATAACTAATTAAGCCTATATATTCTAGTTGTTAGTGGCAATATTATAATTATATTTAACAACAAACATTAGAGCAACCTATATTTATTTGTATATTTTTCAATTATATACAAGACCACTCTAACATTCATACTTAAGATGGAATCAAGTCGACACAAAATTATCAAATTTATTTATTAAGTTTACTTATTTATTTCTTTTAAACACAATAATTCTAATAATTTAGTATCGTTATAAAGGGAAATTTAAAATAGTTAGTTAGTAAAAAAATCACTTAGGTAGATAATTATATTTATATATAAATATTAATATAAATATTAGTTCAGACATTTTAATTTAATAAAATTTTAATAATTACTAAAGTGGATACCTATTTTTAATGCCAGATATTTTTACACTTATTTTTATGATTTATTTGTGCAGCTTAATTGAGATTGCCTTTAATGTTTTAATTTCAAATAAAATTTATATGGATAATATTTTTGCTTGATTATATTTTTTTTAATTATATCTTGACTAAAATTACTTCTTATACAAAGTTTGGAACTTAATATTCTTAATAGTCTCATATTTAATGACCTGAAAAAATATACCTTGAATTCAAATAATTTACAACTAAATATATAAAATAGTGTTAGTTGAACATGTCACTGAGCAAATTAATTTACAATAATACACTACAATATAATTAACAAATATATGAATTATTATATGATAAATAATTTTGAGCAATGGTCTTACAAGGTATTTTCAGCCGATGAAAACTACAAAGACAGACATGACAAAGCGAATGACTAGTTTGACTATGATCTTCATCAAAATTCATAGATAGAGGAATATTACCAACAGTGCTGTCAATCCAATAACTTCTCAGTAAATAAATATGTTTTATTAAACATTATAAGTTATAATCTTATATGTTTACCATGCATAATTGTTGGAGATAACAATATGCAATAGAATGGCTTCATTTATCATTTATTTAATGCCTAGTTTATTTAAATATTTTATAAAAGATATTACATTTATCATGTCTATGGAGCAAGCTCAAATGTCGCTACTTGGAAATAAAAGAATACTCAACAGGATTTGAGAATTATATCTTAAAAGTTTTATTAAAAATTAATGCTATTTTCTCTTAATCTAATATTTAGTGAGAGATAATTGCAAAGAAGAACCCTGAAATCAATATAACCTAAAACCATTTAATAAATCAATTTATTTATTTAAAATTAATTTCAAATTTAATTTTATTAATTGATTAATTATTAAAATTTAAGTTAAGAGTTTTTTATGCATTGAAATGCTAATCTAAAGCGAATTAAGTCATTTAATCGTGAATATATAAGATTAATCAACAATTTGATAATTGAATGTATAGCTATAATACAGTGATCTTGTGTTAATAGTCTCTTCATCAGCTCATTTTGATCATCAGGTTCATCATTATTTGTCGTGCTAATCTCAAGATCAGTAGACAGTGCTTTCCATTTTATAAAGTGAAATTTTAATCATTTAAATCAGGAATGGTCTTAATTAATAAGCATTAGTTTAAATGTTTAATTATAAAAATCTTAACTAGTAAATTTAATCTATAACGAATCATTAATAGCGATGTCTTAATTTATTTTAAACTAATGCTTATTAATTAAGACCATTCCTGATTTAAATGATTAAAATTTCACTTTATAAAATGGAAAGCACTGTCTACTGATCTTGAGATTAGCACGACAAATAATGATGAACCTGATGATCAAAATGAGCTGATGAAGAGACTATTAACACAAGATCACTGTACTATAGCTATACATTCAATTATCAAATTGTTGATTAATCTTATATATTCACGATTAAATGACTTAATTCGCTTTAATTTAATTTGACTTCCCCTTAATTGATTGTCAAGATATAGGAAATTTTAAAGATTCTTCATTTTTAAAATTACACTAAAATTGTAATATAAGAAAATAGCATAATTCTATAAAGAAATCATAAAATATGATATTTCATCAATATATTACTATTAAGCGATTTAGAGTTCTTTAATGGGAGCTCAAAACAATTTCATGCACGCTTCACAAATACACGCCGATGTTGAAGAAAACAAAGCTTAATAGAAGCATTACTTCGGAAAGGGAATCATAGATTTGATTTAAAATAAAAAATTAGAAAATTTAAATGAATTATTAGGTTTATATTTTATTTAATTAAATTTCTTCTGGAATATCTTCTATAAAAACCCAAACAAATAAATTCGCGTTATTTTTATTTTAACAACCACAGCATGATAGTTATTTAAATAGTAAAAAATATTTTTTATGATTAGATAAATTATAAATCTACAGAGTACCTTTTAAAAATATAATTTAGAATCTTAATTTATTAAAATTACAAATAAAATGTTAAATAACACAACTTATTAATTATTCTTATATTATTTCTAAATATAACTTTGGGATAATATTGATAAAATTTTGATTACAAATTTAAAGTTTTTTTTCAAATAAATTATATTTTACATTATTTTCTCTTAAATATTATAACGTAATAAATTAATAAAGGATAAATTTAATTTTAAAATTTTATTTAACTGACAATATAAAATGTATAATTTACCTTTAAATATTAGTAGTTTTTTAATAATTTTATTATTTTTTTTATTATTAAATGATTCTCTCTTTGAAAGCAAATTTATGGCGGGTTTAGAATAATTTACTAAAATTATTTTTTATATTTTTTAATTTCTCCAAAAATGCAATTCTAATTTATTTCACATGCAAGATATAAAAAGTATTATTTAGATGTATAGAATACATTATATAAAACAAATACTAATAATTTTTAAATGTATAATGTAATGTAAAGAAAAATATTTTTAAATCATTATGATATTAAAGATTCATATTTATATTATTAAATTCATATGTAGTTAGTTAAATTTGAGGTATAAAATAAGTTATAATGATTACATATATATATCAAATTATTTATAAAATGGTTTAATATAAATTTGAATTAAAAGTTATAAATTTAATTTAAGCTATTAAATGGAAATTTAAATATCTTTTAAGGTCAAATTTCATATTATAATGAAATTGTTTCCACATTTTTTCTAGGAAAATCAAACTTTTATATAATACCAATTATTTTTCATAGATTTAATTTTTATATGTTTCTTGTTAATATAAAATATTGAAGTTTGGGCATTTGCATATTGACAGTTTAAATTATAATGCTGAAATTTCTTATATCATTTTATTTTTTATATTTAAAATTATTTAGTAAGAAAAAATACCTAACTAATTGCTAAGTACTTTTGTAAACAGCTTTGAAAGAAATATGTTGAAAAATAAAATTAATATAACAAATAAATATTGCTGTTTTCTACAGAAATTAATATATCAAAACCATTTAATATTCACCACTCTTTGGAAAAATATAAGAAAGTCATGAACTAAAACATTTTAAACAGAATGCTACAAATTGCTTAGACTAAATTCAATTGCAGTTTTGCACCAGGTTTCAGTTTGGATAGCATTAATATCATTGGAGTCAAATGTTATGATGCCAACAAATACTTCGAAAGCAAGCTAGACAAAGCTATTCATTTTGAATTTCCTTAGTCATGGGAATAGATTGATCAACATATTTATTAATTATTTATAAAAACTTCAAATAAAAATATTTAAATTAAATATTTTGGAATCGAAGGATCTACTAATTATCTTAAAAAATATAAATTAAATATTAAAGTGGATTTAAAGAATTATTCCTGTTGCTTATTTTATTATATTTTTGCTGAAGGAACGCTAGAATAAAAACTTTATTTTTATAAAAGTTATAAATATATATTTTAATATATTTTAAAGAATAAATTTGCTTATTAAACTTAATATTTTTTTAAGGTTTAATTGAAATTTATTTGGTTTATAATGGCAATAGATTGAAAATCAATTTAAAGTTACTTAACCATAAGAAAAAATATCATTTTTATGAATTAAATTAATACCATATGCAAAATTACAAAAGGTTGAGAGAATACAAAACAAAAAACTATGGAGAAATTTCAAGTATGCTGTGGATGAATTCTTTTAATATTTTTTATAATATTAAATATTATATAAAACATAAATATGATATTACTGACAAATGGGGCAAACCAGCAACTACATTTTATTTTCACATGTTTAAATAAATATAAAAAATAAAAATTCAGTTTTTTTATATTTATTATAATAAATTAAATTATACAAATGAATTTGAAGTGGATTATCAATAAAGAAATAAAATTTGCTGAAAGTAATTTTTGTAACATTTTTTGGGCTTTATTCATTAAACAATTCAAGAAATTATTGAACTTACCTATTGAAAACATTCAAAACCCCAAAAGCCCTTAGAAGTTTTACTTGTGTTTTGATTGATGTGGGTAATGTTAAGGATTAGGTTTTTTGAGTTATTGTATTTATTTTTCCTAATTTCATTTTACTTTTAATTTACAAATTCAATGTGATTCAATTTTTTATTTGTATTGAAAATCAAGAAATTGCTCTTATAACTATTATTTTTGCAGTTTTATGTAAAAATTTTAAGTTTTCAATAATTTTTGTTTAATTTTATCAAAATAGTGCTATTTCTGTAAAAAATTAAATTTTATATTGAAGTTCCTTATTTTCATATTTTAAATATACTGAAATATAGTGTTGTTAGTTTTGAGTTCCTTCAAATTAAATTTCAACTATGTTAGGATCATAATTAATTTTTTAATTAAATTTAGTACTCTTGATATGGTTTTGAGATTAAATTTACCTTCTAATTGAATTTATATTATAATATGGATTCTCCTATTTAAATTATTGATGATTAGGTGTTATTGTAATGGAAATTATTGTCAAAATTTAAATCCATATCTAAAACTTGTTTACAACTTCAATATCTTTCTCCTAATCAAACAAATTAATTGACCTTCGTAAGATGTCTATATTTATTGGTGCTATATCTAATAGTGGAAATAAATTATTATAAGATTAACATACATTTTGATCAATTTAACTTAAATTAATTGGTATAATTAATCAATTTTTATGAAAACAATCTTTTATTTCTACAATATTTTGAATATTTTATTTATTTTAGACAGGGAACAATTTAAAAAATTTTCAAAAGAAGTTCTGTTAACAATATAATAAAGCTATATTATAGAATAAAGTAAATTTAATTAATATTGAACTTATTTTTTCAATAAAAAACGTTGCTTAAATGTCAAAAAGTATAAATGAATGAAATATTTGGTTTGTCAAAAATGATTGATAAAATTAATTGTTTTTGAAATGGTTGAAAACATTGAAAGGTATGTTATAAAATTTAGCATTCTTATTGTTATTCTCAAACATAAATCTAACAATAATTAAATACAGGTAGAAATAAGGATTCTTTCGGAAAAATAAATTTTATTATATAAATCAGCATGAAAAAGATGCTGTGTAATAAAAGAAACTCTAATCCCCAACATTACCCATTTCAATAAAAACACATATTAAATTCAATAAGGGTTTAGGGTTTTGATTTTTAACTTAATTTGATGTCATAATAAATTCAAATAAAAATCATACAATTAGTTTTATAAACTAAAGTGAATAATGTAAAATTTCTTTACAATTATGTGAAATTCATCAGCAAATCATAATAATTAGCTTTATTTTAAAAAGAATGGGACTAATAAATAAGTTAATTTAACGAGTGCATAATATAAAAGAGATTGAACGCCTAGTTGAAAGATGTACAGAAGAATAGGATCACAAATAAAAAAAAGGGAGAATTCAAGGTTATATCTCTGATGAAATGTAGAAAGATTAGGTAAATTATTCTCAATATTTATATTTAAATTATAATAATTTCACTTCTACCTAATGCAATATCTTTGATAAAAATATTTAGCATAAATATTAATTGAATTGAGCTAATTCTAAATTATGATTTACAAAAATTTAAGGTCATAAAAAAATAAATATAACACCTACCATTTAATTAAAAAAATATTTATAAATGTATTTTATAACAATTTCATACTACTCTAATGCTTTACCATGGAACAAGAGCAGCTGAGCCAAAGAAAATCTTTTAATAAAAATGTTTGAGTCCCCAAAAAGAATACCCTAACAAAATATTACTCCTTTTTATATATTAAAATTTTCCATTTGTTTATTATTGCTCTTTGGCATTAAATTTATTCATTATAAAAATATTATTTTTCAATCATTTAATAAAAATATCTAATAAAATCTGAAAGAAAATTCAAAATGTTAGCAAATCATGAATGTAAAATTATTAAGTTTTTTATCTGCCATATTTAATAATTTTAATTTTTGTATTTCTGGCTTTAAAAATCAAAAAATAAATTTAAAGAATTAAATAAACTAATTTGAAATTAAAAGTTTATTTCTGATAATTTTATTAAAATTATTGATAATTTTGAAATGAATTTAAAATAAGTATGATATTATGTTCATTTTAAAAAAATACCTGTTAGTTTAATTATTTTTGGAATTCAATTTAAATATCTTAGAAACGACTTTTAGTGTTGTTTTTATTTTAAATTTGAAATTACCAACTCCTTATAAATTTTAAATTAAAAAATTAAATGAGAGGGATAATTTTAATTAAAATATTTCAAAGTCTTTGATGGAGAACAAGGATTTAACATGCTTTTTAGTTCTAAAGGTATGATATTAATAACTAAAATCATTATTTAAATTTATGTGGGGTTAAGCAATTTATTTTGCACAGAATAGCTCTTATAGTCATGATTATCGCCACACTACTTCATCAAAAACTTTTATAAAATAAATTTTATTTAGAATCCAGTTTAAATATTTAAAACTTTCTAAATGTTCTATGCAAGAGTTAGCAAAATTTGTAGTATCTTTGATGAAACATAATTTTGTAAATAATTAAATAAATAAAATTTCAGTGTTTTTTAAAGAACAAATATGTATTTCCGCAAATTATTAAAAGATTCACATTTTTATTATCTGGAAAATCTCAATTGTTTACCACTTTTATACATACTTAATTATAATTTTGAGCATTATTTTTGTAAGTATTTTATTCAGAGCTTGGATTAAATTAATTATAAATCAAAACATTGGCAATTAAAGTTGGCCAAATTAGAAGATCTTGGACTCATTTCATAAAATCCAGGAAAGTTACACTATTTTGAGAATGCATATCACGTTAAAAGGATTGAAGATTCTTACATTTTGCTAAATTTAAAATATAATGATGCTTAATATTATTCAAGTATAATAAATTGATCTATATATTTATTTATTTTTTGTTGCCAGAAATCCTTTTAAATAATTTCTTGTTCAAATAAGCATGGAATAATTGTCTTGCGAAGTTTCGATATTTATGAAAATCTATATGTATTAAGGTGATTAAATCAAGATATAGAGCATTATTTTAAGTACCCCTACTAATTAATTAGAATTGATCAATATCATTGAAAATTTTATTTTTGACACCCTGTCTTCCACATTTGTATAAACACAAATGCAAAAGGAACAAAATATCTTTAAAAAGAAAGTAAATATCAAGAAAAATATAAATTAAAACAAAATATAAATAAATAGAAATAAGATTTATTCTTACTTAAAACTTGATACACAACAAATAGTTGATTTAAAAAACATCTCCATTAATATATATATTTATATAAAAATTTGTAGAAAATAAATCCCCTAAAAAAGGTAATTTTATTTAAAGTTTTGGTTGGTAATTATATAGCACTTCCTAATAACAGCGAGATCAAAATTATTATTAATTATTGTAAATGCCACCTCTAGTCCCTGGAGATTATAAAATGATTAACTCATAATATATCAATATACTTTATTTGGGATTATTAAATTTAAATATAAATTAATGACACATATAAGAAATTGTGAAAATCTATTAAAAAATAAATGTAGGTAAAATTAATTAAAAATAATAAATGACAAATATTTTATCCAAATAAGAAGCCATTCTTCGAAGCCTTTCAAAAGATATTGGCTGAAATCATACGAATAAGGGAAAGATCACATGAGATCTACCCAAGGCAATCGGTGAACGTGCGCGGTGTGAAGCTAGTCAGTTCAGTATATGGGGCAACTTCCCCCGAGTATTAATTTACGTACAGCATTAAATAATAACAATAATATTGGTTGAAAAAAACTTAATTTATTATAATAATACTATATTATTTAAAAAATTTATAAACTATAAAATTGAATAATTTTAACTTAAAACAAATTTATTTAATGAATAAGTTGTTTAAATTCCTATATATTATTGTAATTAAGAAAAATATTATAGTTTTATTAATAATTTTTATATCTAAAAAGAAATATGAAAATAGCAAGCAATTTTATTTTTAGATCCATAAGGTAGATATCATGACAGTATTTAAGGAAATACAGGAGGCTCAGATGTATTCATGATCTATGCGAACAAGAAAGCTTACCCAGAATATCTAATTACCTATCAATAAATATAAAAATTATATCAATATATAAAATAATCAATGAGACAAAAGTCGACTATATTTAAAATATGTAAAATGTTAATTAATTTAATATAATATAATTAATTATGTTTAATTTAAATATAAAAATATAAAATATAAATTATTGTTAATAGAAAAACACATACAAAAAATGTAAAATAACTATGCTTTAATTTAACATATAATATTTGAACTTCAATTTCACTATTTGCTTAAATTAAATACTATTTGTTGCAACCGAGATCCCCGCCAAGGGGTCTACCCCATCCCCTCCCATTCCCATACCCCCCCCACCCCCTATTAAAATATCCCATTTCATATGAAAAATCATACCATCAAGGCCTAAATCGACTCCCTTCATGACATTTCATCATCATATAGAGATACTTATATATAAAATTTCATTTAAAAATATTTTTAAAAAATTTTTCAGCATCAGTCATTATTTTTGTTGGCATACTACTATAGGAAAATATTAAATTTATAAATAATTCTTATTTCTTATTTTATCATAATTCTAATAAATTAATTATTAAATGATTTTTTAAATTTTGGGAAAAATTTACATTGATTTGATTTTACCTACATACAAATAATGTGATCATGGGTTTTTATATTGATTATTTAAACTAAATAATATTTTTGTTTAAGTTGAGTTTTCAAAACTTTTAATATTAGTAGGATTTCTTGATTATTAAAATCTTTTTAATTCAAGGAAAAATTATTAATTTTAATTCTTTACTTCTAATAGATAACTATTTTATCGTATAAAATAATTAATCACTAAAAAAAATATTAAATTAAATTTTGTAATTAAAAATTTATGTTATTATGGTAAAATATTAAAAATCATTTAGAAATTAAAATAAAACTTCGCAGTAAAAATGTCAAAATAATAAACATAATTATAATAAAGATTTCACGAAATTTAAATAAAATTTATTAATAAAAATGAGGTCGTAAACTTTCATAGCAAACTTATTATTCTATATTTAATTTAACATTAAATAATATTTTATTCTTATATAAAATATGTAAAGAATGAATTTTTTTCTATAATGATATAAGTCTAACATAAGTGATATAACTTTAAAATAAAACTTTTATATTTTTATGATTCCATAGTTGAACTAAATTATATTTATTCGTGTCTTATTGAGTTTTAAATAATTATAATTATTTAAAAATAGCTTTTATAAACTAAATATTGTATATTTATAATTCAAAAAGTATTTATAATTTGATCAAATAATTATGAAAAATTTATATAAATGTATCGATGTGTTAATTTAAAGAATCAAAATGGCAATTTTATGATGCTTTATTGATAATTAATTTAGATAATTTATGTTATATTTTTTATTTATAAGATAATTTATTAATAAAATGAAATTTTTGAAAAGTAAAGTAATATAAGAAATAATATATAAATGTTTAATGATTGTTTATATTATGTAAAAAGGAATAATATATGCTTTATCATTTAAAATTACTAATATTATTAACTGATATATCAATAGATTAGTTTAGGTAGAACGAATTAAGATTATTATTTCAGATCAAATAAGAATTACTTATAAATTTAAAATTTTCCTATAGTAGTATGCCTACAAAAATAATGACTGATGCTAAAAAATTATAAAAAAAATATAGAATAATTTTATTATTATAAAATGTATCAATAATAGGAAAAATTTTTGAAAATATTTTTAAATGAAATTTTATATATAAGTATCTCTATATGATGATGAAATGTCATGAAGGGAGTCGATTTAGGCCTTGAAGTTATGATTTTTCATATGAAATGGATATTTTAATGGGGGTGGGGGGGTGTTGGGGGGATGGGGGGTATGGGGAATGGGAGGGGGATGGGGTACCCTGGGGGGGATCTCGGTTGTGTAACAAACTATTTATTATAAATTAATAAAACATATAATTACAATTTAAAAAAAAAACATTTAAATTTTTATAGTACAAAGAGAAGTATTTAATTTATATTAAATATTTCTCATTTATTTAATTGAAAATACTTTTCTGGTAAATAATTTTTTTAAAAAATTTATAGAATTTTTTAATTTTATAGAGTTAGTTTTTAAAGTATTCCCTTACAAAATTGATTGTATCTACTATAATTGAATGGTTTATAGAATTTTCTTAAATAATCTTAGCAACCTGCCATTTAGATTTTAATTATAATTTCAATTAAAATTTCAGAAAATTAGAAAAAATTTGTAAGTAATCGATAAATCTATAATACAGTTTTTATTGTAAAAGTTAAAAAATAAAATATTTTTAAAGAATTTAACTTAATCTTTACAACTTTTTTAAATTAAAATTATAAGAATTGAAATCTTTCAAAATTTTTATGGCTTCTTAATATCAATGTATCATCTTTGAATTAAAGTGATTTAAATTTTAATAATTCATGGATTAATATATATAATCGAAGTATAAAATTTATAATCTACGCGGGACCATTATTGCAATAATGGTCCCGTGACTTTATTTATTTTTTTAGTATTATATGCCAATGAAATAATTTTCTATTTTTTGCTTTAAAATTCATGAATCTTTGTCGTTGCTTTATCGTTTTTATAAATTCATAAGGATTTATCAATAGTTTCTTCAGTATTTTCGAGATGCCTATATTTGAATCCTGAGTGACAATATTTAGGGAAAAATTCAATTTCTTGAAGATAAAGAAAATTGTTCCAATTCTTCAAAGAATTTACTTAAATCAATCAAGATTTCATGCATGCTTTATATGATAATTTTTAAATATACTTAATTTAAGTTAAATAAATTCATTAGATTTAAGATATGCGGGACAATTATTTAAATAATGGTCCCGCATGAATTTTAAATTAAAAATATAGTTAAAAGTACTTAATTTAAAACAATAAAAACTTCAGTTTTAGGATCTTCAAGCATAGAAATCAAGCTAGAGGAATCTTAGAATTCTAAAAGTTTTTAAAGATTGTAAATGTTAGTGGTAAATTATTATTTTTATACTACTTTGATAAAAATATAAAGAAACTTATATAAAATAAATATTCATAAACAAAATCATTGAACCTTTAAATATAAATGATAATACTATATTTAAATATTTATGCTAAATGTTAAAAATTTATAATGGCTAAGGCAATTTTGTTTAATTAAATTAAAATTTTTTGTAAATTTATATGAGATTTTTAAATTGAAATAAAATTAAAGTAAATCAAATCATAAGTGTTTTGTAAAAATTACAATTAATGCATATCAGTTTTATTGTTAAACTTTAAATACCAATCAAATTTTAATTGTAAGATTTGTGCAATTAAAAAAAAAGAATTATATAAAAATCTTCAATTATTCCAAATTTTACTGCTTAAAATATTATTATTTTACTCTACTTAATAAAATAATAAATTCTAAATTCTAAATCAATTCATTATTTAATTGAGATATTAATAAATGAATCATAATTTGTTAAAAATAACAAACTAATGTTTACAAAATTTACATATCAAAAATGTTTCAGACATCTGAAATTGTAAGAACTGAAGAGATGAAGTAAATAAATTTGGAGTAAAAAAGATTAAGAAAGATTCATTATTTTATATTCTAATTTTTCAATTGTTTCATGGATTGGACCAATATCCTTTTTTATTCATATTATGACCTGAAATTATAATTATGTTTTTTAATTTATTTGTTTATAAATTTTCGCTTTCATCAATTTTTCATTTTTATTTTAAGAAATTTATTATTTTTTTTTTAATTTATGTTGAGCAATTTGCAAAACAAAAAATACGATTTCGTTATCATGAATGCAAATTATTGAATAAAAAAATGGGAAAACTTCAAAAATACTTATTGATTTACTTCTCATTCAGTCGTTTAAAAAATAAATATTGCAGTTATAACTTCAGGTGCGATTTAATCGGGAGTTCCAAAAAAAATTAGAGTGGGTAAAATTTCTAGAAATCTTTATGCCAGCATCATTAATAATTTATGGTATTATTTATTAAACATATATTAGTAATAATTAATACTGATTATTATATTTTAGAGATTTCTTTTTTAAATTTTGATCTCTTCTTTTTTATTTCCCTTGCTTTAAGCGATTCACTACACTAATACTACTACTCTAAAAGATTTTTGGTACTTTTTTTAAACTACAGCTTAAATAATGATACTGAAAGAGATAACAAGAATTTAAAAATATTCAGAATAGTAGTATTTTGTTTGCATAATGACTTAAATGTTTTTTTTAAAAATATTAAATTTTAATTAGAACTTAATTATTATTAAAATTTTTTTATATTTTTCTATTTTCATTAAACTATAAAAAATAGATTATTATAGGGGAAAAAACTATGGCAATATTAAATTTGAACATTTAATTTTGATTCTAGAAAATTATATAAAAACATACTTAATTTAAATTCAATCAAAAAGATTTTAATGTATATTAAAGAAGAAATGGCCGTATATTACTCCAAATCATGATGTACATTTTGAGTTTTGTTTATGTGGATCGCTAAATGAAGCTGAATTTTAAGATCTTAATTTAAGGTATTTTATAAGAATTCTTTTTTGTTGTAAGTGCTCTAAGTTTTTTATAGGATTTATACTTTATTTAAAAATTTAAATACTAGAAACTCAAAAAAAGAGTATCTTCTTTATTTTCATAATTATATTATCTAGCTACTTCAAATGATAAATGAATAAATTAATAAAGAATTCTTTGGTACTTAAGTATATAGTAAAAGAGTTGAAATGAATATTAAACATTTCTAATTCTTTTCTAAATTCTTATAATTATTTATAATTTAGATATATAGTAAGGATAAATAGATAAAATTACTTTAAGAAAGTGATAATTTTTATTTTTAAAAAAAATTATTTTGAGACACTTATTTCAGAGATTACTATAAAAATTATATTTGCACTTTATATGAATTATTTATAAATAATAATTCTACATTATCTTCTTCCAATTGTTAAATGTAAAGCAAACCTAGTAATTCTGAATTTATAAAAATCAAGTATTTTTTTTCCCTTAATCTCTTAGAGACTAGTTATCATTTAATTATAACAAATCTTAAATCAAAGCGTCTTTAATGACTTAAGAAAAGTCTTTTAGAATTAAAATTTTGAATTTTTAATATAATTTCATAAGTTTTATCCTCAAAATAACGAGTCAAGAATGACTTTTAGCAATTTTTAATTTCTATTAAATGAAGGTTTAATTCCCTAAAAAAAAATAAAAGTACATATTAGGAGAAAAGTGTCAAAATTTAAGATGTAGCTATAGTCCGTGATGAAGCAGATCTTTGAGAAATTGGTTTTTATGAAATCTAATTACCTTTGTAAAGTTTTAAGACTTTTCTAATTTCTGACT
This sequence comes from Oxytricha trifallax, assembly GCA_000711775.1. Classification (NCBI taxonomy): domain Eukaryota; phylum Ciliophora; class Spirotrichea; order Sporadotrichida; family Oxytrichidae; genus Oxytricha; species Oxytricha trifallax. The sequence goes on along the minus strand of ARYC01005775.1, from coordinate 260 downwards.
TATATTCTAAACTTCATTTAACTTTCTATTCGAATAAGAAGTGAGTATACAACAACAAAACTAATTTAATTTTTCCTTTTTTACTTTGATAAATCATGTAATGCAAAACAATTTAATCGAAATATTTCAAAATCATATTTAAAATTTATTATAAGTATTTAAATATTATAATATAGTTCATATATATATATTTATTCGATAAGATGTAAGCTAAATTTTATAGTCGTTAATAAAATTAATATAATAATTTAAAATGATCA
>ARYC01005773.1:0-50678 GCA_000711775.1 Oxytricha trifallax | reverse complement strand
AATGAACCAACCAGCAAATGGTATATATATTGCATGCTTATAAGAGAGAGCAATGTATATACCTGCATTAAATGCAGTCGACATAAGCAGCTGTATTGAAAACTACTTGAATATTGACGTACCTAACAAGGTAAAACTTATAGTTGTTGATGAATTCGCATACAAGGTATATCCATTCAAGTATCTCATTAAGAACGAGCAATATTAAAATGAGTTTGCAAATGAATACATAGTACTGAGAGAGGCTTAGAAAAGATAATGCAAGAACTTAGCTAAGCTCGACGGAGTTATACTTGGTCATGGTTTTATTGCATTGAGACTCAAGAAGTTTGAAATGACTCTAATAGAGTATCTCAACTATATTATATATCCTGATGTTTTTATTGAGATACTCATAGATATGACTAAAGGTGTGAAAGAGCTCCATGATCTAGGTATGTTCATAGAGATTTGAAGCCAGAAAATGTAATGCTAAATCTCTGCCCTTTAGAAGTAGTAGTCATAGATTTCAACAGAGCAATAAGACAGGAGATAGTGACTTTAGCTAAGGTTTTAGGCATCCAGGATACTTCCCTATAAGAGAGAAATGGACAAATGGCTCTGTATAATGGGATGTTTGGGCGGTAGCTGCAATTATCTTAGAGTGCGATATGGAAATGATGTCATACTTTGGAACAAAACATGAGAAATAATCAATAAGTTTGGCTGCTAAACATATTAAGCAAGATGAAATATGCAATGAAATTAAGAAGATAGTTGAGATGGTCATCGTAAATGCTCCAGCATATCCACGATAATCATTGGATGATATACTAGAACAACTACAGACTGCTAAATTCAAGAGGTATCACAAAGATAAGCAGATAAAATAGTTTGAATTAAGTACAGTTATACTCATTAAATATTCATTAAATTCATAAAAAACATGCGTTTCTCTACTAACCCCAATAAGACCCCAACTATACCCTACAAATCAAAGCACTTATAAACCTCATTAAGGGGTTTTGGGGTTTTGATTCCATTTTACCAAGTTAATTATCCATGTTAACAAAATACAACCTCCCTCTGATATTTATGATAAGTTCTAAAATTAAGAATTAGAATTTAAAAATAGGAGCTTACATCTGGAGTAAGAGCTTTCTAATTGCTGTTGAGTATTTTAATGACTCTTTTTATCAGACTTTACTTAATTTAGCAGACATCCATGAGCATGAGTTCCATTTTGAAAGTCATGCTCTGCATCATTTCTCTCGCTACTGTCCAATTAGGCGCTATACATCCTCTTAAAACGCATACCATGTTAAGTACCTTCTCTACAAGTGGGTGTGGTTTTACTTAATTTCTTAGTTCTATAATGTGAGCTTTAGTCAATCTCCTGACTGAGTGCTCTGTCATCTTAACTGCATAGTTAAATTCATCCTCGGTTAATTCTATTTCCAATTAATCCTCCTCTTCATCATTGGGATGATTATTTGCTAAGCCAGATTGATAGCCTTATTAAACATAACCTGCTCTTTGTACTCCATAGCCTGGAGCTTCATTCATAAAATTATTTGGTCTGTAGTTCTTCTTTTAGATACTATTGATCATGTGTATTTCATTCTTGTCTGGAATGACAGTTGAGGGGTAGACTTTGGTTGTCACTTCTAAACCAGCTGTCTGTAAAGCATGTCTACCTGCTGCAGTTGCTGATCCCACTATGCCTCCTGCTTTCATAGACCTCATTCGGCTGTTTGTTGCTTCAACATAAGGCATGATTTAAGTCATCCTTGATTATTCTTATTGAGTTTTCTCTGCCTCAAGCACTTTCAAATGCAGACTAGTTAGCAGATCTTTTGCCCTTTCCAGGACCATACGATAAGTGTCAGTTCCAAATTAACCCTGCATTCTATAATGCCAGATACAAACTATAATAAGTATGTTTTCTACACCCATCTTTTGCAAAAGGTGCAATAGTTTTTAACCTGAGCCCTCTTCTCCAGCATCATCAAAACCCTCAGTCAGCAATGGATCTTAATTATTATTGTTATTGTAATTGCTTTACTGTGATAGTCCTCCATCCATCTAATCAAATTCATCCCCCATATCACTCATTCCATTCCTGGGTGATCCATTTTATGGCCTTTAATTAACTCTATATGATAAAATTTTACACTTTGCTCCCTTTATTCTTTCTCGTCTATTTATGTATGCCAACACCATTTATACATGTTATTAATTACTAATTGCTGCTGAAAATGCTTGATAAGTCACTTTCTTATGAAACTCCTGTTTACCAAAACTAACCGAAAATAGAACACTTTCACATTAATATACATAATTAAAATTAATATTGATGCTTTTTACTTAGCAATTATTAAATCATACTTTCCATTTCATCGATTTCATCTTAAGAAGGTATAACACCTTAATTTGCCAATATCTCATCAACATAATATTTAAGGAATTCTCTTTAATCAGTCTCCGAAGGCGAATGAGAAGACAGCACTAATTGATTGTTATTCCCGTGAGATGAAAGTGGGACTCCTCCGTTTTAAGAGTAGGATTATACTGACATTAAGAACTTATAATATTTTAATTAAATAAATTAATTTCTATTATTTTTACTTAAAGCTGAAATTAAGAGTTAATCATTCGTTTTAAAGCATTAATTATACAAACTACTGTGAAGCATCAATCTGACAAGAAAGAAGAGGAGGATGATTTTGATGATTTAGAGTAGGATCTTTTTCTCTTGGTCTTATCCATTCTGTTTCTATCATAATCTCTGCTGTGTCTATCTCTCTAGTCTCTTCTCTCCCTATCATCTCTTCTATCCCTGTTATCATCCCTTCTATCCCTATCATCTCTTCTATATCTATCTCTGCTACGATGATCCCTATTCTAACGATCATCTCTATGGTATCTGGTCTTATCATCGACTCTGTCTCTACTATCTCTTCTGGTTCTTTTCTTAACTTCTCTTTTATCTTCGCTCTTAATTTATTGAGGTTGCTTGATTTCTTCTTTTACTTATTATTTTTCACTAACATTTTTACTAGTAAATGATCTAGATCTGGACCTGGATACTGCTTTTTGAGTTCTCTTTGATTAATAATCTTCAGATGGATCTCTAACGCTTGAAGCATCAGAGTCATCAATAATTTTGAAGTTATTCTTTGGTTGCTGTTTCAATTCTGTGCTACTCTTGATTTACTCCACTTAAATTTTTGAACTACTTTCACTCCTGGAAGGACTTCTACTCTTACTTCTACTGTCCCATCGCTTCTTTCTATCTTTTTTTCCATGTTTTTTATCTCTACGTTTTTCCTCTTTCTTCTTTCTTCTCTCCTCCTTCTTAGCTTTCTTCAGTTCTTTCTGTTCTCGCTTTTACTAGTCTATTTTCTCTTTCAAGTAGTTAATCATAACCAATTTCTTTCTTTGATCAAAGTATTTGGTGTCTTCTATCCCAATACCTTCTAATTGATTAATATCAGGTTAGTTGTTTTTCTTAGTGTTTTTGGCATCTCTCTGCAGCTCAATCAGCTTTTTGTTCATGGTCAATTTTTGTTCGAAGCCCAGACCTCCCACTCTATCTGCAGTTTCTCTTTGATCAGTTAGCAATTCCGTGGCAGCTCCATTTTCAAAACCTTAATTGGAGTGTTGAGGGAGCATCACATTTTTTGCAGTGAGTTCCTTCATTTCATAGTCAGTCAGCTTATTCAACATTAGTCTCTATTAATCGTTGTCATCTTGAACTTCTTGCAGCACTTATTTGACATCCTTGTGAGCTTCTAGACCTAATTTTTATCTCATAAGAGCTTCATCTTCTTTCTTCACTCTTTCTATTTCTTTCCTCATTTCCTCAGTCATGCTTCCCTATAGAAATGTTTTAAAACCCCATCAATCAGAAATAGTCAAAATTTCATGATATATACACATGAATGATTTAAGTTTTATTACTTACATCTGCTTTAGTTCCAACCCACCAGTCTCTTTTACGCCATTTGCCACCTTTATCCAAGTATCCTAATCTTTCAGATGCTCCTAAATAGCATTCTCTATCTTTGTAGGACATTAGACGCACATCGTCCCACTTGAACTAGTCCCAACCACCTCTGTTACCACCTCGTACTGGTGCATACATTTTCTATATAATTTAATAATTGTAATTATTATTATAAATTAATCAATAATAACATAAACACTTGAATTAAGATTAATGCTATTGATAAACATATTCATATTGTTATTCAAAGACCCTTCTCACGAGCGGTAACTTCTTTATTGAACTTAATGACATAGATGGTGGTGCTATTGCCTTCTGCTGATCCATCACCTCCATTTGCCCCACTATCAGCGCCTGTATCTTCGTTATCACTGTACAAATGAGCAGTGACTTTACAGTACATCCTGCAGCTGCTTAGAACACCCTCAATAATACCGGCTATGTAACTTGAACAGTTTACATTCGTGACTTTTCCCATGCTTGTGAACTTGTTTGTGACTGGATTTTTATCCAAAATTCTATATTCATCCTCATCTTCGATGCTTTACTCAAGGCCATCTGCTGGCTTACCGAATAGTTATTTCCACATTACATTATAACAATAACAAATAAATATCTCAAATTAAAATGAGTCATGATAAACACTAAATTAATGTAGTAATAACTTTTTATATTGATAAAGTGGAGCATATTAACAAGTTTAGTCTCTCTTTTTCCGTTTTAGCAAGCTCCACTAATTCCTCCCTTTTCTCTGTAAAACAGAAGTTCAAGTAATTTCTCACCCACTGGCACACCCAAGTAGTAAAGTTAATGTTCTAAATCATTCTGTAGATGCGATTCTTGCATAAAATAATCATAATTTATAACCATTATAATAAATAACATTAGCATACCATTGCCAGCTGGATTCCCAATTCCCTAGGCAGGCACATTTTTCTCTTATTTCATTAACTGCTGAACTATTTCAGAAAACATAAATGAAAAGAGAGAGAGTGACACTTCTGGTCTTGGCTTCAAATTTTTCTCAAAGGCATAATCTGCCAATGTCTGACCACTTGGTAAAGCTTACTTTTTCATTTTATATAATAATTTATCAAAATTATTATAAAATTGTATAATATTTGAATAGAAAGGAAAAATTACTCTATATATTGTTTTTGTATAATTCTAAATATAAAAAAGTAAAGAAAAAACTAAAATATATCTTAGAATATATAATAAAGTGAATACTATTATTATATTTATATTCTGTCTATAATTAAAAATGTATCAACCTCCTGCGAAAGAAGCATCGAATGTCGGTTAAATCATCTCGCCCCAGCGTAGACATGAAATTGCCAGAGCTTTCAAATCAAGTCATTTCTCACTAAGTGGAGGAGGTAAGGCAACCAAAAATTTGTTTTAGTAAAGAACTAACTCGAACTTGAATGAATGAGTCAATATGGATATATTATAAGTTATTAAAATAAATTTTTTATTTAGAGGGTGCTGTGTATAAGTCTACAACTTAATCGTAGTTTGTTCCATACACTCAATAAACTGGTGGTATAACTTCCAAGCAAACTGATATTCAAATGAGGAAATCTAATTTTGCTCTGGGTGAGCCATCCCCTAAACAGCTCTAAACTACTAATTAAGCAAAGATAGATTATATATATATATATATATATATTTATTTCATAAATATAAGGGTAGTTTGATATAAGCAAATTACCAGGGACCACCAAATCACTTCAAAGCAGTGACAATTGATGCAGCAACCAAAGCTGATTTAAGAAAATCTCATTGGGGAATTGGTGGTTAAGGCTTCGGTAATATCTACGTATCAACTCAAGGAGCATCTTACTCCAAGAGAAGTCCCTCTGTATAAGCAGTGGCAGACCTTAAAGATACTAACTAGAAAATTCAACTCATGAGAGGACATCATTTCAATTTTGGAAATGAACATATGACTTATGAAACTACGACCAAGTCAAAGTTCAATCTAGATGGGGCAGGATCTAGATTTAAGTAGCCAGTTTAAGCTGGACCTGAACCGTAAGATTTAACTGTTAATTATTGTAGGAATACATTCGAAATTTGGAATATTTTTAATTAATTAAATTAATAATAAATAAAAATAGTGGCAATTAAAGTTGGCCAATTTAAAACGATCTTAGGCTCATTCGATAGAGAAATTAAATTAGCTGGACTATATTATTGGCTGTACTATTTTATCGCATCCCTGCAGCGAGATAACTTTATTTTAATTAAACTCATCTAAAATCATTAAATTATACCCTCAAATTAAAATAAAGTTATCTCGCTGCAGGGATGCGATAAAATAGTACAGCCAATAATATAGTCCAGCTAATTTAATTTCTCTATCGAATGAGCCTAAGATCGTTTAAATTGGCCAACTTTAATTGCCACTATTTTTATTTATTATTAATTTAATTAATTAAAAATATTCCAAATTTCGAATGTATTCCTACAATAATATTTATTTATAGAGTTAATAACGCCAAGAATGATTTGAGAAAACATCACTTTGATCTAGGTGGATAAAGTGGCTCTATGATGACTACTCATCAAATAGAGTTTTCTCAAAAGGTAAATTATAATGAAAGTTTAATATTTCTTAGAGTCCAGCTTAAAATAGAAACACTTCATTAGGAAAGATTGATAAAAGCAAGACAAGTATTACTATAGGTGATGGTTAATCTTATCCAATGACTACATCGGCTTAATTACAATTCAAAGCTCATAATGCTACTCCTCAAGGGTTAGACAAAGAATTGTTAAAGAATTTGAGATCGGCTCATTTCCAATTAGGTCAACATCCTGCTTAATACGAATCTGCAAATTAAGGGTATGGTGGATTTAAACAACCCAATAGTCCAACTCAACTTGATTAAAACATTCAGAAAAAGTTAAGGAACAGCTCTCTAGAAATCGGAGATAAATCTATGGGAGGTGCCTTCTATTAAACTACTTATAAGATCAACAATGCACCCAAAAATCTTCAAGATGCAAAGCCTTTACCAACTAATAACAACAGAAGTTTCCAATCTAACTTTCAAATTGGAGGTGAGAACAATAAGTTTATGGATATGACATCAACAGGAGCAGCATATCAGCAATATGGAAATATTAAAGCAGCCTAGCCAGACAAGAGTTTTGAGGCTAATTTAAGAGCAAAACATTTCGCTTTATCTCACACAGAGCAATCTGATCCACTTCACTACAAAACTTCTCATTAGAACTAGTTCTAATCACCTCCCGCAGGCGGCACTTTTAGAGGTGTACTTAATCAAGAAAAGAAAAATGAATTAAGAAAGAATCACTTTGATTTTGGTGTACCAGGCCAAGGAATGATCGCATAATCAGCTACACACTCTTTCTTCAATACTCCAAAGATGAGTGTGGCTTAGCAATAAGCACCAAATATGCATAATAGTGCACTAGCTCTTAAACACAACAGCTTAAAATTGAACAATGCAATCACTGCTCCAGGTGGAGGAGACTTTGTTTCAAATAGTTAGATGGCATTCAAATGGGTTTAACCACAGTTTGTTAATCATTGATGAATATTTAATAAATAAGAGTAATTTTATTACTTTAGATTTACAAAATGAATAAGTATTTAAGTTTTGAAATAATTACAAAAATCCCTAACTATATGATTCCAATTAAATAAATTTTATAAGCGATCTAGTTATTAATTACGGTATTGATTAAATCAACGGTCATCATTAAATTTTTCAAAAAATGCAAATGCGCTTCTTGGAATTTCTATCTCACATCCCTCCATTTCTTTATTGACTTTTATTTGACATGACATCCTTGTTTACCTATATAATATTGCTAGCGACTTTATCTTTATTGCATATTCTGATATAATATTCGGTATTTGACTTACTTCTCTTTAAATAGTGGACCTAACTCATCAAGGACATCCTGCTCATCCTCTGTAGGTCCTGGTACACTCTCATATTTCCTAATAAAATTAATTCTGCAGGAGTGACAAGCAAGTTAAAACCCCATGATTTTTTTTAAGAATTAAGATAGGGGGGTATTTATAAATAATCAAGATTTTAATTTATATTGGCCAGAATCGATTAGCATTAGCGTTAAAATAAATACACACACCCTAATGTTTTAATTTAATGGATATTTATTTGAGCCATTAGTTTTAATATTGTGCTAATCATTAAAATGTTACGCCAATATAAATTAAATTCTTGATTATTTATAAATACCCCCCTATCTTAATTCTTAAAAAAATCATGGGGTTTTATTTATCGCAAATTCCAAACACAGAAAGATCCTTGATGTTCATGTCATTTAGTGAATCTAGCAGGTTCTCTCCTTCTCGTGCTTAAACTTGATATTTATTCTTTTTATCACCCTCAGCATAAACTGTGAAAGATATTCTACTCCAAACCAATAATCATTAAAAATTGTAAAATAAACAAAAAGGTTGAGATGTTAATAAGCAATATAGACTTTACCAATAAGTTAATTCAATCAATCAATGAGTATAACTTACTTTTACTTTTGAGATCCCTTGAAAAATCCAAATATCTAACGATGCTGATAGTTTATAAAAGTCTTTCTTTAGATATTATTCGTGCTATTCTAACTTAATTTCCCAAAGAAATGTTTGATAATATGAGAGGATGGTGACTTATTTATCATTTTTTTATGTATTTAATTTTACTAATTTCATGAATTTATATTAATTGCTTTTCCTGATTGTGAAAATGTGTGAATAATGATTTCATGACTTATTGATAGTAATTAAATTATAGGAATAAACTAAGGTGCCTGCTATAGTAAGTGCAAGAATATTTATAAATAGCAATATTATAACAGACACTAGTCTAACCATCCTTTAAGTTGATTATAAAAAGTCTCTTGTGTTCTTTGTTTGAAGGAGTCTTCTTTGTTATTCCTGCTTCAATAGAATGGTGCTCTTAGGCTTATTCCATAAATTATAACATACATATTCATTTTATATGTCTATGGTTGTATATAGCTACACAAGAATTTCATTCTTAGCAGTATTTAATAACTGAATTACAAATATAATTTGCTGTTTTATTGATTGAGATAAATTTATAGCAGAATGTTGTTAGAAAAAAGAAAATTAAATATTTTCCCTTTTATTAACTTACTAAATAATGAGAAATAAAATAAAATTTCATTTGCACAGTGAATATTTAAGATTCTTAGAGGATAGAAATCTAGAAACGCAGTGCTTAAAATAAGAAGTTTTCTCCTAAATACTCAGAACAAGCTCGACTCGTCTACATCTGTTTAAATAAATATTATTAGTGGATTAGTTAATAGGTCTAAATTTAGAAGTCAATAGTTACTAGTAATGGTCCGAGAAATAATTAAATTCCAGAAACCTCCTTATTATAGAGTCTCAAGGCCCATCTCTGTTTATAATTGAGCTTACTTACTTCCTTAGCTACATTAAAATTAAATGAATTAACAAAAATTAGTATGAACTTCTTAGCTTCTTGCTTGAGTGATTATTATTCTTAGAGACTCTTTACTAATAATCCAAATCAGAACTATCAATGTTTAGGTCTATTTCTAGGCTCGTTGACTTGCTGAAAAATGACTAGTGTTTTAGAGATACGTGCAAAGCGTAATGCATCATAAAAGTACGGCCGTAAGAACTGGGTGTTAACGAAGAGTTCATTAAATTCTCTGTTAGATTGTCTAGTTTATTCAGGTCATTTGGTTCTTATAAAAAAAATTCGCTTAATTCAATAAAATTAGTCAAGGCAATAATATGTTTATATATGTATATTATAAGTAAATCTGCTTAAAAGTTACGCCTCTTCTCTTTCTCTTTCAAATATAGGTTCTAAGTCCAATTCGTACTCCCTGTTGAAGTCTCTATCTCTAGTTCTCGGACTAATCCCGTCGTAATTCTTTTTAAATAGAGTCTAGCTTAACAATGTATCGTAACTGGAGCTAGTTTGTAGATTTCCAGTTTGCAGACGGAGATACCTGATTAATTTTACTTGAACACGCGATATTTTCTAGTTAGACCTTGTATTATCAATTTTATTGAGAAATTTAAGTGTTTAATCGTTCTAGTAAGAATCTTGAGGGCTTTTAATTTACAATTAACTTATTCCTCCTGAGCCTAGTGAACCAAGACAAGAAGCAACTTGAGACTGGCCCATTTCAATAAAATTGAATCTTTAGGCTTTCTTCGGCATATCTCTGATGAAAATGATTTACTCTTACTTCATATTAAAAAAACAAGAATTTAGAAAACTGTTTCTTGATTAAAACATTCATCATAATTTAATTTTAATCATTATCTTGTCCACTCTATTCGAAGTGTCATAGACAGCTATCCCGATCTTATATGTAACCTAAATATCAATTACTCCTGAACCTTTGACTTCCTAAAATAAATTGACAGAAGGAGGTCTTCTTGATGTAGTGGTAGGGGTGGCTTGACCTGCTGGAGGACTCAGTGCAAATGTAAAGTCAAAAGTATGCTTGCCTCTATGTAATTAATTGAATTGTGCTAAGAAATAATCATGATATAATACTTTGTCATTATAGCATAAAGAACTTATAAATTTAAGCTATTACTTCTCTTTCTCTTAAGAATTTATAGGAATTTCTGTGAACTTGCTAACCATTTCCATTATTAGTGTGTCCAAGACCAGAGGAACTTGCTTTGGAATTTGCTGGCACATACTCAAATAACTCCTTTCCGTCGAGACTCACCACGAGCAACCCAGGTCTTGAGTAATCGCGGTTTAACTCCAAAATAATCTACCCGCTCACATCCTCTCCTTAATAGTACACTTGCTTTTATTAAGAAAATTTATTAATAAATTACTAAGCTACATTTTAAGATGCTTCTAAGGTATGATTGTAAGTTTGTAGAAAGGTTTGGCCTTAGTGGCTTAGTTTTAAGATTGAACTCTTGCTTAGTTACTTCCCATTCGTAATTGAGTTGTTGGTTTTGATGTTAAAAGTGAATTGATTAATTATTGTAAATTACAAATTAATTTATAGTTATTAAAGCTTCATTTGAATCATCTTCATGAATTAAATTGGTGATCCTTATTGGTTTTTATATATTTTATATAAACTATAATATTTTAATGTTAAAATGAAATTTACAATTAAAATTTAGGTTTTTTACTTAAGTTAAATATCTCCTGGATTTACGTTGGTCTTTTATACATTTCACATTATGCAACTTTCCTTACCTAATTCTAAATTGTTTATGGGTTGATGTCATTATTTTAATATAGGAGTAATTGACAGATAATTAAAAATTATAAAATGAACAACATCGATAAATAAAAGTAAGTATATTTGGAAAAATTAGGATAACAGCAGTAAAACACATCGAATTCACATCCTACTTTGATAATTAACAAATATCAATAAAATTCAAATTAAGAATAGAATAATCTCCAAATATAGTAGTTAGTCAGCTTGAATAGTTATTCCATTCATAGTACTAGTAACAGCAGACTGTAAAATTATCAGCCTGATTAAATTAACAATAAGCAGGGGAATGCCTATTAATTTAATCTGTAGAACAATAATCTAAGAAAATTAGTCCCAATGTCCTTTGTTTTTATAGTAAAATTTTTATTTGAAGCCTAAAGTAACTTAATATTTTCATAATGATTATCAATCTCAAAAAACCCAAAATCCTATGTAATTTCAATCAATAAAACATATACTCTAACTTTCCCAAAGAGCAGCAAATTTAATAACAACATTAAAATGATTCTTAACAATAATAGCTTCTTCAATAACATCACACAAGAATACCAAGTTAGAATAATAATAATTCCCTGGGTGCTGGAAGCATGAGCTAAAGCATCCCTAATTTACGTAGTTTTGTAGAGCAACGTTTAAACATAAATCAACTGGAAGAGGACGATTTAGTGTCCAGGGGTTCTGAGACTTCGAATCTCAAAAAGCCACAGTTCTAGAAATAAGGTGCTAAGACGCTAAAAACTTCAGACCAAAACTATAAGAAGAATTTGTTCTCTGCAATGACTAGCAGAGTGATCAAGTAGTAACAAGAATCACAGTTAAATAACAGCTAGTTGATGATGTCACAGAGAAGTTTAACTTCTTTGCATTAACACGATTAGTCAAAGTTGAATTAGTCGCAAATATATGGTGGAGGTTAGCTCAACGGATTGAGTGCAAATAAAAATGAGTCACAGTTCTTGCATCTTAATACATCCCAAAATATCAATAAATCTCAGTTTTTGCAGAGAAGCTAATCACCAAATAATATTTACTAGCCTTATTAGCAATTGAATGGGAATTATGCTTCGTAATTTGACCCAGATTTGTTCCACTCCCCTAATGCAATGAAAAAGTAATATAGTTAAGGAGTAGCTTAAAATGATTAGCAGCACTAATAGCTAAATTATTACATACAATAGAATGACGATAAAATTAAGTTTAATGGAAGGAATTTTCATAAATAGATGCAAGACCTCAGTTTAAGTACATAATTGCCACTTCAAGAAGTCATTCCTTAGAATTAGAATTAAAATGGTTATGCATTCAAAAGAGCTACCAATGATTCTGTAATGTTGAGCAATAGTTTTCATAACACATAAGCTCCACTTCCTAAAGTTGGTTAGAATTAATACTAAAATTAAATTCAAGACTTTGAAGATAGTTAAGCACAAAGCAATTATATTGCCTTATTATAAAAAATTAGCGCAATATATATTAGTTTTAATGTGACTTTTAAAACTTGCATTATTTATCAATTTGAGTCTGATCATTTCTTTAGTCACGACTAACTATTAATGTAAAATTTTCTTTACATTAAGGAATTTAGTAATCTTGTTAAAATTCAGCAACAAATTAAATTCATTTCATTTCTTTATTTTAAAAAAAAATTATTTAATTACCAATTAAAGCTCAATTCTATTTTTACCAAAAGCTATTAATTTTATGGTTTACTGTCTATTTTAAAGATAACTAAAACAAATAAATAAATATTTCGTGATTTTAAAAACAAATTAATGTTATATTGAATAATTTCACAGTATATGCTTACTGAAAATCCCCAATTTAATTCCACCTAGTCATTAATAAATATTATCAATTGTTGAATTTGTTTAGAGTTATATCTCTAATAACAACTTTTGTCAAATTACGAGAGAGCAAAAAACTTAGATTTATCCCAATAAAACAAAACCCATACTTTAAACTCATCAGGAAAAAAGGATTAACGTCAGCAATATGAAAGTCACCAAATATTGCCATCAAACACTGTACCAGACTCCTCTCAAGTAAATCAGTAATATTAATAGATATACTACGATTTACAATCTTTAAAAGAGCAATATTCAACTCCTAAACTATAGAATTAAAACTCAAATTTATCCAATGTGAAAGAACGTGATTCTATGCTACCTCCCTATAAAATAAAAATAAAAGGTAATAGCAATATGAAACAAGAATAACTACTGTAACTTACTAATAGAAAGAGCTCATCGAATTTGTATACAAATTATTAGCACCCTATTCAAAGAGTCATACAATTTGGTGGAAATAATTGCCCAATAGACACAGAAATAGTCATGATGATTTTACTCTTTGACATGCCAAACTTTAGAAAATATCTCTGTCTCACACCCTAATGGCATCATAGTATACTGGAAGCGATGGATGAATACTTCAAAAAAGTTGAGTGCAATTTTGTTATGAAAAACTATGAATACCTAATGTTCAAGAAATCATATACTAACTCATCTCTCATACATTTTTGCGGACAGAAAGGAATCAGAGTGGATCGAATAATAGTGTGTGAAGTATTAAATAGCAATAAAATGTTGAACAAATGCCTTAGGATAAGCTACTCCTTTAAGTATAAAAGTTCACAAGACAATTCGAAATAAACTTTCTATGCCGATTATAAACTTGATGTTGTCAAGCCAAACAGTGAGAGAGTAGTATGGCTTCACAAGGATGAATAAGAATAACAGTAGTAACTAAGGCAATATAATTTCAGCCAAGATTTGCAAGATATTATGAATCGTCCCTACATTTAGCCAATTACTCAAATCTGTGCAAAAGATACTATAGAATTTGCCATAAATTTATACTGTCTTTAAGGTCTCATAGACATAGATTCAATTGAATGGCTAGACTGTGACACTACTAATCCTCCAAAAGAAAACGTCATAACTTATGATAAGGATATACGAATGCGAGCATCAAGTGACAAGGCTCAGAAGATATTCTGTGATATGAGTCGTATTTGCGAATTAGAAGATGCAGTTGTAGAATGGTACGATAGTAAATATTTCTAGAGATAGTAGGAAATGCTAAATATAGACTTTCTAAATGAACTCTTTGTTGTTAAGAAATATGAATGCGCTGGAATTGATGGTCTAATATGCAAGATTTAGTTGTAAGCTGTCAGAGAAGGAAAATTGTCCAATTAATATTTGGGTATATCTCTCATAGTCAAAAATACCAAAAAGCTATAGAATAATAAAGGACTTATTGATTAAGACCATGGATTAGTGAATGAAGTAAAGAGACTTGGCTTATTGATTGATCGCTATGTAGATTTAGAACTAAGAATTGGAGATACTCTAGTTATTTACGTTTAGCGTGGTTCCTCTTGAAATTAAATATTTATTTATTTTTTGTACACTAAAAAGTATCTCATTATATTTAAACCAGTATGAAAAATAATGTTCATGTAACATGATAATATTTTTTATTTAAAAAAGAATAAAATATTAAACAAAATTACTTTTAGTTAAATGGATTTCAAGGAAAGATTCAAAGGACGCACTGACTTTGTCAATAAGTAAGGGATTTAAGATGTAGTCTCTAACGTTCAGAATCCAATTAAGCCTGTTCAAAACTCCTTAAGCCCGTTAAGTCTAAATGCCCTTATGAGAAAGAAAACAGATATCTCCAAGTTAGATAGTGGGAGAGCTTCTCTTGATCAGAGTTATATGGCCCCTTCAATAGTGAAAGGAGGAAGTGATATAGATAATAAAGTTTAAATGCGAATCCCTCCACTAATAGGCTTAGGGAGAAACGAAGGAAAAATTACATAGTTAAACACATCCAAAAACATGAAAAATCTAATAAATACTCCTTATGAAGACAATTTAGTTTCTAAGAGTGACTTTAAGATGCCTATAATCTAAAAGGTATCTAGCTCTTAGAATTTATCCATTCCAAGAAATAAAGAAAAGAATTAAGCATAAGAAGGAAATCAAGTAAAAGTGCCAATTCTGGAAAAGAAGAACAGCATTTCCATTTTTTAAGAAATTAGTTTAACCAACAATTTAGATAAGCATATGAATTCTAAAAATGCAAACTCAACTCTCAATAAAAGTACTAATGATTTATAATCTGCAATTTAAGAAGTTTAGATGCCGTCAATATAATCAAGATTTAAAGGAACTATCTAAACAAAATCAAGACGGTACATGAATATTCAAAATATTAATATTGTAGAAATACATTTGAATTTGGAAAATTTATTATAATTATATTAAATATAAATCAAATCTTGGCAGTTAAAGTTTACCAATTTAAACAATTTTGGGCTTATTCGATAGAGAATTCAAAATTAACTGGACTTTATTATTGGCGGTACTATATAATCACATCCCTCGAGAGAGATAACTCGACTTTAATTAAACTCATCTAAATTTATTAAATTATACATTCAAATTAAAGTCGAGTTATCTCGCTCGAGGGATGCGATTATATAGTACCGCCAATAATAAAGTCCAGTTAATTTTGAATTCTCTATCGAATGAGCTCAAGATCGTTTAAATTGGCCAACTTTAACTGCCAAGATTTGATTTATATTTAATATAATTATAATAAATTTTCCAAATTCAAATGTATTTCTACAATAATGAAAATGGTATTAATATACCTTTAGACTTGTTGTCTCAATCGCAAAATCTAAATCTCTCAAAGTCTCCTGTTTTTAAATCCTAACTTAGTTAGTAGCTACCTATGGGCTAAAAGAATTCTCACCATTCGTCTACAAATAATTTGTTTTCAAAGAAAGTTCAAGGTTAGTTATATTAAGATATGAATCATGACATCACTAAGCAATTAAATTAATAGTATGAAGAGTTAGAAGTCGATAGCCCATTTGGTAAACTTAAAACTCAGTAATCATAAACTTAGTTATAGAAGACTAAAAATGATAGTTCCTAATAAAATTTTGCAATAAGGCAAAGTGGAGTTATGTTAACATCAAGAAAAGCAATGAGGCATCTACATAAATAGCAAGAATTATTGACCCAAGAGTTGATAAAAGGGCAAAAATCTCTTGCTAACAATTCATTAATTGCTCAATCAACATAGATACTCCCTTAGAAGTAAGAGCTTACCCCTAAGCTGCAATAAAAAATCAGCCCGCTAATTGAACAATCTTAAGAACCTTTGAATTTGAACTCAATAAAGAAATCTCGAGGACTCTTTTAAGACCGCAAAACCTCTTAGTAGACAACATCCCTCAATAAATCTTCAAATCCTACTGGAAAGTTGTAACTTCAAAAAGCAGTGGACTTGTTTAAGACTCCTTAACTAGAAGCTAAATTCCAAGATAATGAGTTCTCCGATCGAAAGACCACTCCTGCTCGGAGTTTACCAAGCTAAGGAAATCATAAAAATGAAGGATAAATTAGAAGCAAGAACAGTAGTGAAGTCAAGCAGTTTTAGATGATTGAGACTCCTTCATTTGAGACTAAAGAAGAAAAACAGAAAAAGCATCATTAAAGATTTAGAGATCATTTAAAGAAGCTAATTAGTATGAAAGATGACGAAGAAACTCGTAATTTCTCTTCACCAAGTGAAAACAATAACAATCATTAATTTTTGAGAATGTATAAAAATTGATAAAATGATCTGTAAAAAGTTTCATTTTATTGAATGATAAACCTGATCTTATAGAAATAATGTCTTCAAAAATATTTTACTTTGTATAGTTTAAAGGCAGCTTCTTTAACATATAGAAGTAGAGTAAAATAAATCAAATATCTAGACCATTTTTGTCAGAGAAGAAAACTCAGCCTAAGACTTCTTAATCTTCCCAACAGCAAACTTAAATAATGGCGTCTTTGAATCAAAACATATCACTTCCCAAAATTAATTAGAGCTAAATAATTTCCAATTTGGAATAATCTTAGTAAAATCAGTCTGCTCAATAAACTAATGTAATGAACGGAGGCACCTCACAGAAATCGTTCTATCAAAGTTTCTAAGATTAGAAACGATAGCAATAGGTACTTCAATCAATTATTAAAACCAGAATTAATCAGATTTAAAGGCCTAATTTCAGCTAAAATGCAATAGCTAACGCAAATGGAGAAGCCTAATTATAGTAAGAAAGCAGTATAAAATAAAATGAATGATGTTTTCGAAATTGTATTATCTTATAATATAGCTTAAATTTTTTGAAATATTTCATTTACGTTACAATTAAATTTATTATACTAACATAACCTAATAATTCCTATCTATCACAAAGTTAGCTATCATTTTCTTTCATGCACTAATCTATTGAATTTTCTTTATAACATTTTTAATAGTGTATAAATAAAGGATATAAATTTTAATTTTCTAATAATTCTTAATAATTTTGTTAATAAAAAAATGAACGCAGCCACTCTGCTTCATCAGACTCAAACTGAAAATATTAACGATAATTTTGTAGCAAAATAATCCTTAAATAAAACTCATCACAATTACTATTCAACACTCAATGTGAATCTCTAAGACTACTTAAATAAATAAAAAGCTGAGTAGCTTGTAAAATAAATCAAATAAGAATAGAAACAATGATTGCTAGGCAATGCTTCAACTTAAAAAATAGGGGTTAGTTTATCGCCAAATAAGCATTAAATGGGATTTAGCACTAGTAAATCAGCTTAAAATATTACAAAAGTAAATTAAACTCTTAGAAATGCTAATAATTCCATGGATTTAAATGATTTTACTCAGTTATCTTAAAATATTAGGGGACTACATTAAAGTCAAATATGAACTCACAAACACTAAAAAAGTTCGAATGTAATTAGCAAGTTCAATTAAAAGGAAGATTAACGAGTTTATTCTTTATTTAATGAAAGTGAAAATATATACAAGTAAAGTATGCCACTACAGGCTAAATAAACTACACTCAGGACTACTTAACTAAATAAAATATTACAAAATTTGTAAGATCCAGCATATCAATAGGTAAGTTAGATTTTACAATTTATCCAATCTAACTATAAAGGTGCATACTTTAAATAAAATTATAATTATAGCGCTAGAAATAGCAATCAACGTTTAGAATAAGTTCTTATGATGAGCTGGGAAGAAAAATTGTAAATATCGAGAAGAAAGCTTATTAAACTATTGTTTAACCAATTGAGAAAGTAAATTATATTAATTCTAACTCTAATTATTTCTAGACGCTAAGCTCTCGAAGGAATTAGAACTACAGCTTTTGCTAACCAACTTCTTAAAATAATTTAAATAACGACTCTTAACTTCGAACTTAAGATGGTTATATCTAATAATCAACAGGAACAACAACGGTTCGAAATCACAGACGCTATTAAACAGTATAAATGAATAAATCTTATAGATCTGTAGGAAATTTAGGAAAGCTAACTGCTTCTAAGTTTTAAATTGAAAAGTCTTAAGTAATCTCTTAGAGATAACAAAATCATATGAAAGAAAATTAAAGCAATAAAACCCAGATAATATACCTAGATAAAGATAAAATAATTGTTGATTCAAACATAAAGAATACTAAAGAAATTGAGATTAATTAAAGACTAAACCAAACTATTGTAAGTGAGAGTAATGATGTTAAACTTAATACCAATCTCTATACTTTAAATTCAAGAGTGGGCGGTACTGTAAGCCGACCTGCTTATTTGGAATGAAAATTGTAACAAGAACACTCTCATAACTTTGATAATTCATCAAGTTTCAGTGCTTACAATCCAAACTTTAGAGATATGATATTACAGAAAATATCTGATCAGGATAAATTAGGAGTAACAACAAGGAGCGGCAAAAATCTAGAAAATAGTGAGCCTTACTACTATAATGGCCTAAAATTTTAGCCATAATAAATAAAGAAATTGAGTTTAAGAAATGAAAATATTAAGAAATGGAAAGAGTAAAGATCCTTAAGTCTTCAAAAAATGCGTCACTACTTAATAAATTTAATTATGGATACGATATTAAATTAATTGAAGAGTTATTAAATTAAGGAAAATAAATCATCTTTTAAATAAAGCTGAGTAATCCTCATCTAAATTCTCCCCATTAATTAAATCATCTATTGAGATTCCTTCATTAAAGTTTTAGTTTGCTTAATTCTTTTTCTCAGTTTTGCTTCCTTTACCAGCTCCTGCCATACATGACAAGGGATTCGAACTCTATGAAAGGTTTTAGCTATTTCTTCCACCTCTACTTTTCCTGCTACTCTAGCTACTTTAGCTGTTATCATTGTTAAAGTTTGGATTTAAGTCAAGTTTGATAGTGCCATTTAGTCCTCCTTCAATTTCTGCCTGCTCAACTTCTTTCTTAAGCTCCATCTATAGTTCACTAATACAACTGCCATGAGCATACTTAGGCTTGTGATAATTTTACTGCTGCTACTACTGCTGAGGCTGGAAATTTTAAGTTTGTTTTCTCATTCTATTCTCAGCTCGCTTCATTTAACTCTTAATTCTGATTTTCTCAACATCAGCATCTGTTAAAGGTCTCTAGATTGGTACTAACATCTTTCTGAGATATTTGAAGAGGTTTTTGGGATGAATTGTATCTGCTCCAAGCATAGATTTTAACCTTGCATTTCTATAGATCAAATAGTGATGACTCTTTAAGTCCACAAAATCATGATTTATTGCATAATTAATAAAAGCTGTCTGCACTTGCTTTCTAGTTACTGGCTCACTTAAGCCAAGTAATTCTGAAAATTCATCATTGATTAGATATTTAGTTGTAGTAAATGCAGTTGGATGACTGAACCTCATGTCTCTGTTCACAGGGGCAGGAGTGTCCAAGATTGCATAATGCCCTGACTATAGCTAATGAAAGTTTCCTCCTGCACCTATATATTTTGCAGTCAATGCTACTTATCTTGTGCTATTGTCCTCTGGATTTTAAAACATTATTGTGCTCGAGCTAGAAAGTGCTTTAGTTTAATAAATTGAAATTAGATTTTATTTGAATAATAAATTAACCTATTGTGAAGGGCGAATTAATCAGAAAAATAAGTCAATTTATAAAAAATTTAAATATTCATTTATACCTTCATAATATTTCGATCTTTCAAACTGCGAATAAAGGAATTTATAGAAGTCTATCTATCTTTATATTTTTATGACTGTGAAGAGAACTACTATCATGCTTACATAAATAAAGTTGCTCAAAAATAAATATTGAAAGAGTAAGAACGTGAGAGATTGAAGTAAGAGGATGAATATATTCGATAGTAGGCTTACAATAAAATTAATCAGGAATAGAAAAAACTTGAAAATAATTCTGAAGAAGATAACAATATGTTCTTGTAAGAGCTAAAAAACAATTAGAAAAAGTAAGTTTTTTAAAAGGAAAATAAGTTATAATTATGTATAATAGATTGACCAGCAAGCATCGTATGTTGAACACAATAAACAAAATAAAAAATGAAGATTACCGGAAAGATCTTAAAAAGGCATTTTAAGATTAAAGTGAATCAATAAAAAGGATGTCTCAAGCCTACAAGGATTTCTAAGGAAAAGGACTTAAGTAATCATTAATTTAATGTTTTTATATAAAGCTTTTACAGTCACGATGACATTGAGAAGTAAGAAGATTTTATGTAAAAGCTTCTTATGCATGAAGAGAGAATGAAAAACTTAAATGAACTGGATAGCCTTTAGATGGTCTAAGGGGGTTCTATAGGTATGAAAAGAGAGGTCGAGAAATAAAGGAAATTAGCATTTGGATTACAAACATAAACTTAAGTTAATGCAAATGTTAGATTTGTAAATAAAGACACTAAATAGAGCTAAATATTAAAATTTATCACTGAAATATTCAAAAACATGGATTAAGAATATTCTGGGACACTTTTGGTCTGTGATCTGATTAGGAATTTGGTTAGTTTAGGAATAAGTTAAGAGATAAAATTTATGCATAAGATATTAAATTTGACTATTGGGAAGGACTATAAAATTGATTCAAAAATTGAACTTACTGACTTTCTTAAGATTTTTGAAACTAATGTTATAAAGTTTAATTCTATATATTTCTTTTTAATGCCATTATGGATCAGGCTTTTAGAAGTCTAGCGTCATTAACCATCTAAAAAATTGAGTAAAGACATCATTCGAACTCAATACTTTTATAAAAACAAAATAAGCTAGATTTTGAAAAGAAATTATAATAATAAGCTCAACAGATGGATGAAGCTTAAAATATTCTTGAAAATTAAAAGAAAAGGATATTTTTAGGTTAGTTAATATTAATACTATTTATCAAAATATATTAAAAACTAAATTTAAACTCGCTTACTATAATAGATTATAAGTTTAGAATATTCTAAGTTGAATCCTTTTTAACTTAACATTTAATATTTTTAGATTCATTACACTAGAAGTAGTTGTAAGTGTAGTCAAGCATGAAAACAGTATAAAAATTGCTAATCTTAAAATAAGTAATTGCAGATCTGCATAAATACGCACCATTAATGCTTTTGAAACAGAAGAAAAGATAATCTTACCAAGATAGAGAGAAGTATGTGAAAGAGCGTCAAATTTTCGAAAAAGAGATAGGAATTAAATATCATTAAGCATAGCAATTTTTCAAAAAGCTCTTGCATGAATATTATGACAATCCAGAGTAGCTAGAGAAAGATCATAATTAGAACTTAAAAGCCATTTTCAAAGTGTTCTTAAATGATGATTAGCACACAATTTTCAGTGTAATAAACGAGAGAATAAACATGATGCTAAATGTAATTGATGATTGGATGAATAGTCAATTAAGTCATAAAGAAAAGCTGAAGCAAAGCTAGTTTGTTGATTTTTGTAACTTAAAATACCCTACTTTTTCAACTTCAAACATGAATTTCTTCTTCGCTTAGATTCTTGGTGATAACTCTAAAGAAGATGCAAAACGTGGCATAGATCAGAAAAAGTTCTTAGGCAATTTAGCAAAATGCTTGATAAAATTTTCTTTTGAAAATATCTATGAATATCTAATCTCTTAAAATTCTTTAAAGGAATCCATGCCCTTGACTTTACAGCTTAGTGCTTTCTAAAGAATGCTCTTGCTAAAAAACTATAAAAACATAAAAAATTAGAAGAAAGCGTAGTCTTTTACATATGCAGCATATGATAATCAGAAGGATTTCAATATTTCAAAAATTAAAAAAGAGAGATTAATCTCTAATAACTCTGATTAAGCAAATATTTAGTAAGAACCATAAAAAAAGAAGAACTTATCTTAAATTGAGATACTAAACTAGCTTAATAAAAGTGGAAGAGGTAACGCTGATTATAATTATAATAGCTATGCAAAGGAAATTTAGAATAAAATTCAAAATCTCATTAAAGTTGATGATGGTATCAAATAAAAGGTAACATTTCATTCTAGAATGAGGAAAAATATTTAAAATATTGATCTGGAAAATATGATTAAAATTGCTGCTTTAGAGTCTTCTAGTGATTCTTCATAAGACTGATGAAAAGATATTTTCTTTTCTTAATTTTTTATTAAGAAAGCTTTTATATGTTATTTAATTAGTCATGATATTAAGAACAATTATGGATAAAATTAAATCTTAATTAATTATTTCAAATTGATTCTGAGAGTAGTTTCTACAAATACTTAACCGCATTAATTTTAGCTTGTCTCAAAGATGCTTCATCAAATATATTTAATTGTTCAATATTATCTCTCGCTTTATTCTCTACTTTTGACCATTAGGAATCTTCATTAATTCTTCTGAATGTTACGTGCGACAAACAATTGTAAAATTTGTCTTTAAAAATACCAGGTCCATTTACAATTCTCTCTACTTACAGAATGTTAAGTTTATGAAGGAACTTAGCTAAGTCCAATTCAGACTTCTTCTTAAATTACATAATGATGTACTTTGCTGATACTTGTTTTTAAAAGTCGATGGCATAGGAAATTCTGTGATAAGTGTTAAATTAAAATTGCTTCTTTTCATTCGAAAGCAAATCTAGAAGATTTTCTGTTGTCATGATTGTAGAAACATGTTGAAGAATTTACTTCATATTGTTTTAGAAAGCCAACAGCCTGATTTTTCGTTCATGATAGACAAAAGCTGTTTTGTTTTTGTAATTCTCTAGCATGTGCTGACAAATGAGCAAAAGGTTTTTTCGAATCTTTTTACCTTTAGTCTTAGAAAGCTCATCGAGTACTATTTTAGACAATTTAGATGTCTAGATTTAGGCAAGCTAGGTAACGTCTACTACTAAACTTATTGGGATATTATCATCAGCAAGAAACCCTAGTTTTAACTCTAGAGATTCCAAGATACAAAATAATGCTGGATAAAGGTTATCAATCAGGTTATCATCAAAATCTAGGTACTTGAACATCATTTGAAACAAGTTGTAATCGGTTGACTTTTCTTTCAATGTCTCAAAGATTTTACTAACGTATTCTCCATTTTAAATTTTACTAGTAAGTTCATCTTCAAATATCATTTGTAGAAAAAGGAGCGCAGTGCTCAGTCTATGTGATTGATTTCCTTTATTAAGAAAAGTAATCCAATCTTTAATGAACTTTATTACTAGCTCCTTTTCACTATAGAACTTTGCTAGATTTGACATCATAAACGCTAAGGTAAATGTATCTTTGGGAAGCGTAAAGACTGATGAAATTTCATCAAAAGGAATCAAATATGTACTTTTTATATCTGAAAACTTTTCATTTGGGCCTAAAATAAATAAGTAACATGAAATTAATCGAAATAGTTGAGCTTGAAAATTTATTTACCTAATTTCATGTAATCTTCTTATATTTTCAATGCTGTAAGTATGTAGTAAGATTCACTCTCACATGTAGTTTTATCTGGAAAATTTTCATATTTATCTGATAGTATCTTCTCAAAGCATGACTAAATGTTCTCTATTTAATCCCCTATAACATTTTCTATAAATAACTTCAGTTTTACATTGTCTATTTTGGATCAATTGCTTTCCATAGTTGTATAGTGTACTTGGAGTTTTCTCTATCTCCTCCATGTTTGGTGCATTGATAATTTAATCTTCGTTCATCTTCACATCTAGTATTTCACATGGTTTTTATTGATTAATCTCTTCCTGTTAACTTATGTTCACTTATTCAATAAGTTTTTCAGCTTCTGTAATTCTTTGTTTTGCTTCTTAGACCACAGCCATACACTAGATTTTTTCTGCTAACTGCAAAATACCTTAATAGCTAAATAAAGCTTCTTTGAGTTTCTTAATATTTTACATGTATAGAGCTACTTATATCTACAACCTTAACATTAGAATCTAATTAGAACGATCCCATGCTATAAAAAGATCTTAACTTCGCATTATTTCACTAATTTACTCTATACTCTTATCGATAGCTTGATAAATCTCATTCTTCTCGAATTTCTATTGAAATGAATAAGGATCTAAGTTGCCATGTAGAATTGTGAAATATCGAAAACTCATAAGGCAAAAAGATTTCAAGTCTGAATTCTAGGAATGTGGAGGTTTGTGGTCTTAGTACTTTAGCATAAACTTCAAGAGATAGCGGGTAGACTCAAAGGAAAGATATAGGGCTTTATCAAATAGAATCTTTTTCAAATCTTGCTCCTGATGCATGAATAAAGTCTATAAAACTCATAATTTAGTACATTTTTTTATATGAATAGAAGGAAAAAACATATTGGTTACTTACCTCAACAAAGAGTTAGCATTAAGCATTTATTCTTAGCTTTATCATCCTAATTTATTTTTAGCATTTACTCAACTCTTCAGGATTATATTAGAGTTATTTCTACTCTTAAACCATTTTTTATGTTGTTATGATGTTTCCCATAATTCTGAAGTTTTTATCAATCTCTAATGCAATTTTCATCAGTAAGTATTCAGCAGTTTAATAATCTCTTTAGCATTTTAATTAATCAACTTAATGTTATAAAGAAAAGGTTTTAGTCTACATTTGAGAAATTTCTTTCATAAACTATTCTGGATCACAGCACATTTCACTTATTGGTCTTTGAAGAAATGGCTAATTTTTTGTTAAATTATCAATGTCATAGTCAATCACGAACATTTTTTGTAGATTACTTATTAATGAAATATATATAAATTCAATTTATATAACCAAGTTATAAACTAAAAATTGAAATTTCTCTTGTTTAAAGAAACAAAGACTAAGGAAAAATATGCAAATATTTGAAATAATTGATAATTTATTATTTAAAAAATGAGTGAAAAACCTAGTTAAATGGAGTTGGAAGATTTATCTAAGAATATTCCAGACTATAGTCAATCTTCTTAAAACGACATGGAGATAAACAGCACTCGTGACTCTTAAGACTCAAATACTTAATATGTGACCAGTTTCCGAATTAATTCCAGTGGCAGCGCTAGTAATTAATAGAATTTAGGATGCTTTGACAAGTTAATATATTAATTAATTATGAAACCGAAACATATGCTTATATTTTAAGTTACTTATTGCATTAAACATAGATGCTTTAGATTCAACTATTCTTCCCACTTCCACTAGTGAAGCCGCAGATTCAAGAACTTTACTAAGACAATATGAATAAATGAAGGGATTAGTCTCGTTGTTATATATCATTTTAATTTAAAGTAGTCAGATTTATATCGCTAGTATTGCATTTGCTATCATATCTGTACCTCTATACAAGAATTTAGAGCTACTTTGAATTAAAAGACTTCAAAAATAATTAAGAAAATTAATAAAAGTTAACAGGATAAAATGGTCAAAAGTAAACCATTAAATTAATATATTGTTAATTTAAAATTTTTATTTTGTAGTTTATGAAAGTATAGAACTGCTGCATTATATTACAATTGCACATAGTATTCAGACCGTGGTGCTCACAGGGCTCGTGTATAGAAGCATGAAGATAGGTTAATTCTTTGATAGAAGAAAATACTTCTTCCTTATTGGTGTAACTACGTTTGTCACAATTCTCTATTTCTTCGCTCTTCTATAAACTAATCAAAACATTTTACTTTTTATTAAATGATTTGTATAATTTACGTAGTTTTCAAAGGAAGCAAATCAGCTAAGAACAACGAGATAATGAGCATTGTAGAAAAGGTTGCTGAAATCGTTGGCAGTATATCATCGAATGACTTGGCATTCATCTTTGCAATCTTCATGAACTTCATTCTTATTTTTGGATTATACCTACTCAATATGACAAATGTCATCCTGCTTGAATTAGCAAAGCAGATTGAACAGAGAAGAACTGGTGGAAGAAAATAAAATGAGTTGGAACTCAATAGATTAGTAATAAACGCTAAATAAATAATAAATATTTTTAATCATTTTAATAATTATAATTGTATGATTGTCTAAAGGATTTTCCAAATCAGAATTAGGAAGTTATATTATAATTCTTTACTTACTTGTAATCTTTTTAAGTTTTTCATACCCCTCGTCTTACACAAAATCACAATACAATACCTGAGCTTCTGTGGGAGTTTTATTTTAGAAAGTATTCAGGCCTTTAAGAGTAAGATAAAATGGTTTGGGGTCCTTTCCATCGCATGAAGCCCCTAGAAACTCTTATTAAATAGTTGGTTAAAGCTTGATTAAAGTAGCTTTAGCTTTTGATAACAAATTTTGATCATCCCCAAAATCAAAAGCACAAAGAGTCACATGTAGCAAGTTTGATGCTTGGAAGAAGTTTTCTTAAACTCCTTCAAATTTTAGAGCTTTAATCTTTGTTACAAGATCTTCATAGTTTGGCATGATTTCGTCAAAGTTTAGTGGAATGCTTATAATGTGAGTCAATACAGTCTTTTCATTTCTTTGCTTAACAGTTTGGCTCTTTTCCTATTGTTGAATTTTATGACTTAAATTTGGATTCTCAGAGTACACTTCCTTAGCTCTCTTTGATTAGTGTGACTTTCCAGTGAAAGGAGGTTGATTGAAGTTAATAACAGGCAATCTATAAAGAGCACCGCCCATTTATTACATCATGAATTTGTAATTGCACTTATCTACCATTTGATTGTTCTGATTAAATAAATAATTATAATTATTTTTAAACTAGTAACTTTTAAGTTTATTTTATTAAAATTCTAAATGTCAAATACGGAAGATCTTTTAATTTAAATCTCATAGCAAAACCCTTTGCTAACCTATGCAGTATATATTTGCTTTATAATTGGGGCCCTTAAATTGACAGGGGTATTGATAAGTATTGTTTAAAATATATTCTACTATACTAAACGATAGACAAGAGATTTGTATGCTGAATATGGAATCAAAACCCTATTTATTAATTAAAATTCATTTATAGTTGTGTATATTATAAACAATTATAATTGAATTATTTCTAATCAAAACATTATTGACAACTAAAAACATTTAATAAATCTCAATATTATATTTTAGATTCAATTCTGAGCCAATTTTTATTCAAGATTATTTTTTACTATGTTTTATGTTTAATGCATAATTATTATACTCATAAATAATATATTTTAAAATAATTAGACAGCTATTAATTTCTTAATTAAATTTAAAAAAAGTTGTGGATTTTAATCCCAAGATCTGCAAATAGTTAAGGTACCTATGCTGTTGTGACTGGTGCTTCTGATGGCATTGGCTTGGCATTTTGTAAACTTTTAGCAAAGCAAGGCTTTAATATCTTGATGATTTCAAGATCAGAAGAAAAACTTAAAATTGCAAAAGAGGAAGTGCTCAAGTATATAAATAACAAGGAGGGAGTGAAGGTTGAATATATAGTCTAAAATTTATCTGAGGTTACTACTTATCAAGGATATTTAGATAAATTTGGCAAGTCATTCTCAGATATTGATGTTGGAATTCTGATCAATTTATATGTCATCTTTTTGTTTATTAATATTATCAATAACGCAGGAATTGGCTTTTCAGGTCCATACTACGACATGACAAGCAAAGAAGGTGAATCAGTGTTCAGTCTGAATTGTTTCCACCCAATTTATCTATCAAAGTTATTACTAAACTAGCAAATAAATAGAGCTAAGAAATCAGCATTCATGGGTGTATCTTCCTTAATGGGCTACCATAGTTTCCCTTGTCATTTGTATTACTCAAGTTCAAAAGTTTTTGTGAGATATCTCTTTGAAGGACTTAACACAGAGATGTAGAATGACCCTAGAACCAAGGGTAAAATTGACTTCTAATGTTATAAGCCAGGGTTCGTAGCCACCAAACTTTCAAGAAAAACTAAAGGTTTTACTATTCCAGATACAATACAAGCAGCAGAAGGAGCTCTAAAAGATCTTGGGAAGAGATACAGTAGTTATGGAGTCATTGATCATCATTTTATTGGATGGTTAATTTAAGTAGTTAGATATTACATGCCAAGTCTACTGAATTTTATTCTTTGGTAGGAGGGGATAAGGACTAATTAAAAACTAAGAGGCAAGAATCATTCTTTTATCTGAGTATCTTTTATATCATTAATCTTTTGATTCATATCGACATGAAAGTAAGATTCATATCAACATGAAAGTAAAAAAATAATGAGATGAAATGAGGGATGAAAATCTCCTAAAAATAATATAAGTAACCTAAATAATTCTGTACCCTATGAGTTATATTTAATGAAAAAAATATAATAATATAAATGTAAAACAAAATTATTTAACATCATTAAAGATAGGCTATAAATAAGCCAAGTGGAGTTTAAAACAACAACTCCCATCCTATTAATTTTATCGGCTCAACTGATTTATCAAATTAATAAGCTTAACCTATCGATTAAGGCCCTATTGCTTTATAAAAATATTTTTCCATTTATATAATTTTAAAAAAATGAATTATTAGTATTGCCTCAGCTACTTAACAATCAAACAACGGGAGTAGATCAGTATAAAATTGAATGGGCAAACTAAAAGTATAAGAGGAGCTGCTAAATTTACAAGATAAATTAAGGAAAAAGGGATCGAGAGAGAAATCATAGAGGATTGAGATTCACTCAAATTTATCTTAAAAAAGATAGTAAATTACTAATAATCAGGGTCAGAACGAAAGAGAAAGCAAACTACTGGTGTAAAGCCAGATAGATCATTAAGAAAGTAGCCAAGTAACTATTGATTAATAAGACAGTAATTATAAAATAATATAAATGTTTACCAGTTTGTTTAGGGAGGAGAATGCAATAGCAATCATAAGGGAGTATCGGCATGATAACACCATAATCTTAAAAGATGCAAAATATATAGCTTAATAAGAACAATAAAATTCTTCAGTAAAATATTTTTCATAATTAATATATAATACATATAGGAACAAAAATGATTCATTCACTTAGAAACTTATGTAAGAATAGACCACCCCTTCGCTTAAAGTTAATTAGTAATAAAAGTAAAATGGATCTAGAACTGGTAAGCGTGAATCTCACAGTGATAATCGATTGATTACTAAGATCCAAGATTAATATTACTGATATTCAATTGATTTAATAAAGTATAATTTATTATAATAAATAAATTAGCTTTAAAGCTTTGTGTAGACTTATAGTTTAGAATTTAAAGTATTTTTTATTATAGGATGTTCTATCATATATCTTAGTTCTTGCGGAAAGATTAATTAGCTTTGAATAAATTATAGTCTATTAATCTATAAATCCCTATAAACTGAATATATTTATCTCTTTTTTATAATCAAACCAAAAAGATAAAAAGCTTTATCTGTCAATAATTTTATTCAATTTACTTATTCTAATTCATTCAATTTATAATAACTCTAATATAATTAATCATAAAACTCCCAAGGTTCAAGCTCAACTGCCATAACAGGCAGCTCTAATAACCCAACTCTATAAAATTCAACAAATAACAGTGGTTCAGGATCTGATCAATAATTTAAGAGCAAACAGCTGCTGGAATAAAAACAGATTAAGCTTAGGTAGATTCTATCAAATTCTCCATAAACTCGTCTAGGCTCAATGAATTAAATAAACAGCAATAAAAACTAAAATTAGTTATAGAACTTCTCATAGAATGACATTGCAAGAAACAATATGATTTAATCTGATTAACTTATAAGCAGATAAACTAATGCTAAATATGAGAGTGCTTAAGCTTCATAGTAAAATAACACCAGTATGGGAGGAGATGAGACTCCAAAAAGTAATAGATCTAGGAAAAACAAGCGAATAATTATAGACACAGCTTCTAACAACAGTCGAGGGGAGATTATTATAAAAGAAACTGTTTAACAGTAGATTGAAGTGCCTAATACAGCGAGTGCAACAAATGTCTCAAGGAAGATACCTATAGATGTTCAAAAGAAAAAGAAAATTATTAAGGTAGATTAAATTTAACGACTATTTAAATCGAACATTCCAACCTCTACTGTTTCATCAGACTAAGAACATTCGATACCGAAGCAACATGTAGATATAAAAAAAATTTCAAGAGTTAAAGGGGAAATATTGCTGCCAAATCTAAACTTAAAGGTAAGTCCACGATAATATGAGACTTAACATGTCGCCATGGATCCAATAGATGAAGAATCCATATAAAATTAAGATGTAAATGTCAAAGACAAAACAACCTCAAATAAAAGTCGATTTCTCTAGAAAGTAAGTTCTAATTAATCAGCAGGAGATAGTCATCAAATTAGTAACGCAAAAATGAATGAGTTAACCAATAACATAGCAGAAACTGTGAGCTAATTGAAGCTTAAAAGAGAAAGTAAAACTTTGCCTCAACTACACCTTCCATTGAGTATAGGTTCAGATGAATTAAGTCCGAAAAACAATATCTTTTCTTAAACAAATCCAAATAATATGCAGCAGTAATTTCACACAGCCAATGAAGAAATTTCATTCTTAAAACAAGAGCTAAACCTAAAAAACAGCTAGCTCTCATAGCTATTAAATTAGTTAAGAAACAAGCCAAACGGTGCTCTCATAGCAAGCAAAGAATCTACTCTTATTTTAAAGTCTTTTCCTTTTTTTATTAAATCATCATAGTTGATAAAAATCAGAAAGAATCCTCACCATCAAAGTGTGCTACAACAAAATCATATTCAACTTAAAAATAAAAACCGCAGAGGTAGCGACGGTTAAAGTGATTCTCCTCAATAAATAGTCATCGTAGATGAGAATCAGAAAACAGCTGTTCCAGCTTTGATAAAAGTCAAGAAAGATAGCAAGCATAAATCTCATATTGAATAAATGAAGAGGGCCATAAGTCAGCCCGAGCTTCCTCCAAGCAAAGTCGGGGATTCTGAAAGAGATGAAATGCAGAAATCAATTAGGGAAATTAAGAAACATTAAAACGGTTAGAATTAGCATTCTGATAAGAGAGGTGGGGGAACTGCACATTTAAATCAAAAGAACTTTTAATCTAACAAGGAGATCTTTGAATACAGCCCAATGGTTCAAAATAACTACATCGATTCATCCCCAGACAAAGAATAAGAGGAGCAACCTTATGGGAAAGTGTAGCTTAAAATTAATAAAACTAATTCTTTGGGCAAAAAGACAACTAATAAAGCTGAAGGTATCGAGTCTGATGATTTATAGGCTAAGGTGAGAGGTCAGAAGCGTAATAATGAAAGCGCGAAAAATGCATAGCAATAAAAATCCGAGGAATTAATTTAAAAAGTGCCATTAAAACATAACTTAGGATCTAGCAAGCTGCTTAAAAAACCAATAAAACTTCCAATCCTTAACACAGCATCTCGAGTTAACAATGAAGAATTCAAAGAAAGCTAAGAAGAAAACAAATCCATGCCAAGTGTCCAAACTAATACATATCTCAAACAAAATCTAATTGAAAAATATCAATAGTACAATTAAATATATCAAAAGTAAATATAAACTTAGATTGCCTAGAAATAAGAAGGCTTTAAAGAAAATAAGCAGAGTTTTAGCATGAAAAATTTACATTATCCAAATCCCATTCTAGGTTTAGATTAAGAATCCAATAATACAGAAACAAATTTTAATACTAATTAAAAATCTCAGAGCAAAGATTCTTTGGTTTATGGAAAAATGAAATCTATAAATTCGAATGGAGTTAATTTAGCTCCAATTAAATTGCCTACTAATTCAAGCACCAAAAGTAACTTCTCTAAAAATATGAGTGTTGGAACTCTCGTTCTTAAGAAAGATTAAATAAGACTTAACAAAGGCAACTTTGATAAAACTTCAAGCAACAACACAAATACTTTCAGAAATTTTGGCAGTATTCAGGCATCAGAGATTAAACCTGATATATTGGAGTCATAAGAGATTAATAAACTTAACTAGAACTTATTCATTAATGAGTCAATTAAACCATCTACAAATGATTTGAGAGGATCAGAGAGTGTTAGAGAGTCTAATTGGAATATAATTGATCAATACAAATCGTAAGATGAATAAAATAACCTACAGATTAATTACTAATTACTTGAGGAGGACAATCCTTTCTTAGAAAAGTAGCAGCCTTATTCAAATTAAAACTCTTAGTAGTAAAATCAAGTTTTATAAGCTTAATTTAATCAGCTACCAATAATGCAATTAAATCCTTAACTTATGATGATGTACCCACCTCCACCATTTCCATTGTAAAACTTCCCTAATTATTCCCCGGCTCTGTAGTAATAAATGATGATAGAATAGTAATAATAATTTCACTAAATGATGCTCATGAATGCAGCAATGTATCACTAATAATTTGGTGCTTTGTAAAATCCGAACTAGTCTCCATTTTCACAACCCAGCATGTAAATTCCGTTACCTCCACAAATAATGGCTTAAAAATACCCTTAATCTTATTAATTGTAACAAAACCCAGCAACAAGTAACAAAGATCTCTAAGACTTCAGTTCACCATAAAATAATATTAACATAATTCCACCTTTCGACTACTCTGATATTCAATAAAGTGCGAGAGACATGCCACCATAAAATTCTAAAATAGATGTTAATTAAAGCGAAGTCTAACCACTTTATCAGCATGAAATGATGATAATGAATTAAGATCAATTGAATCAACAATCTTTCAATATGCAACCTCCACTCTTGCCATTATCTCAAGAGGGTCCAATAGAAATTAACAGGAAAATGCTCATATAATAATAGGAGGATGGTCCAGACTAAAATGTAGCTCAATACACAAACATAAACCCTTTTGACAAAGATGACGAATTGTGCAATTATGAGGCAAGTGATACTCCAAGAGATTTCTTTGGAAAGCTACTAAGGGAGTCTGTTCCCATTATGATTATTGATGATAAAGAGGATGACGGTATTAGATCTTCAACATATTCAATCAAATCAAGAGGTCCTAAAGATTTTTGAGTATTATTGGAATGCATTCTAATACTAGATAAAATATTAAAATTAAAACTTTGCGATTAAATTCTTTATTGTTTTAACTTTTTAATGGATAAATCATAATTCTTTTTAATTAAAATATATCTATAAAAAACAGCATGTTTAATTTTAATTATGATTTCGATATTTTTTTCTCTATAAGAAAAGTGAGTTTCAAATTCAATATTAAGTCTAGTTATAAATTGAATTTTAATGAAAGCATATTTGATTTCTTAAATACTATATTTTATTTTAGAGATTGTATATAGAAAGAATTTACTTATGCGATCTTCATTCAAAAACTCTTTAGCAATAACAGCATAAATATAGTGAACTTGCAATAAATTCTGAGAATCCTTAACTCATTTCTGAGGTTGAAAAGGATTTTATATAGTTAGTCTAATTTATTTTATAAAGTATTAAGCATGCTTCATTCACGAATGTTGCATTGCTCGATTATGATTATAGTTTTTTCGCATAGTTTATCTTATAATTCCTTAATTAATTACAATTTTTCCAATAAATTCATTGCTTACAATCATGATTTCCTTTAAAAATTTTAAATTATAGTTATTTGAAATACTTAATCAGTAATCTTTTGGATCATTCATATTATAAAAATAATTTGGCGTCGCAAGCATAAAATCCTTCAGTATCGTGCCTCACTCCCTTATCATTCCTTTTAATTCTCTACCCAATAAAAGTATCAATCTCATGGATGTTGTTTAATTAAACTTCAGTTGGCTTCACAGTACCAATTGATACATTGCCCAACTATTTCATGATAAGTATTTTTATATCCTTTATTAAATATAATGACTAAAAATTATTTAAACCTACAATAATCGATGATCTATTTTGCATTGAAAGATGAACCATTGCCCCTAATAAAAAGATTTATATAATAATGTGACAAAATTATACTTGTAACACTTTAGCACAGTCATGTGGAATTTCACTTCCCACATCTAAGTTTCATAATCGTAGTTCACATTTTAAAGATCCTCCATTCAAGTCCCCAATTTTTAAATTTTAAAATTGATATATTTATCTATTTATGAATTATGTTAAAGATTTGATTTATATTTTTAAAAGAGAAATATAATGTTTTCATTACTTATAAGATTAAAAATTATTTTATACTTTTCCAAATAATTCCAAAAAGGTTTTAAGTTTTAATTGATACAATCTTTTCATTCACGAATTCTTAGATAATTCTACCTATATAAAAGGGCTTAATATGTACAAATGTGGAAACAACAGTATTTTGTCTAAATTATTTTTGTAAGAAAAACTAATGTTCATTTTGAATATTATGATTATTTCACTGATAGCAAAATTAAGAATTAAAATTTTACTTTATAATTTAATCATAAACTTTAATATTTTCATTCGATGAAATCTTAAGATTTAAGATCAAGTCTTCAAAACCAACTAAAGATCACTACAGATGGAACTACCTCTTTCATGATGGGGGATCAGCTGATGACAGAGTGTGAAGAATCAAACCCTTCAATCGTTCAGTTTGTTACAACTTCAACTATTGAACTCTCACTAGAGTAAGAAGAAGAGCTGAAGAAACTGTCTTTGAAACTTGATCAAGTTACGGGAAGCAAAGATTCAATCATTCAAACAGGTTAGGACATTATCAGACTCACTTAGACTTACCCTTAACTCGCCTCAGCAGTCGTAAGCATTTGGTGCAATAAAGCTTGTGGAACTAATCAAAATCAAGAAATGGATGCAGTCAAGGAGCTCACTAAAAATTCAGTGGTTAACAACAAGAGAAAGACTGTGACTATGATTTTTTTGGCTAATGAGGTTATCAACAAGAGCAAAGCTATTGAAGCTAAAAAGCAGTAGTAGCATCTTGCCTAGAAGAAGTAAATACTAGGTGACTCTTTAGATGAAACTAGAAAGAACGAAGAGTCTGCCATGAAAGATTTTACTGCAGACAGTGAAATTCTTTCACCTCAAGTCAAGCAATTAGAACAACAAGATGTGTCATTGTGGAGAGAGTTTGAGAAAGTGATCTCTGACACAATTCCAAATTGTTTCTAAAATGTGATCAAAGTGAAGAAAGATCGTGATGATATTCTGAGAGTTGTGAATATTTGGAAGGACAAGCAAATCTTTGATTCTGGAATCCTTGAGAGCTTGTATGAAACTCTAAAAGATTTAAACTCAATGGAGGTTAACTCTTAAGGTAAATAAGAGAATTTGCCAGTTGAAAAGTCAAGAAGATCATCAAACAATAAGCTTGCAACTTAAAGTGGTGATGATGAGTTTGTTCTACAACACTTGACTATGAAAGATTTGGAAAAGTTTGGTTTGGAGTTTTAGCTTAGTGAAGCTTTGGTATCCATAGCAGAGTTAAAATCTTATCTTGAGGAGAACTGTAAACAACAGGCTAAACTCGAAGCTGACCTCGATTTGATGTGTATGAACATAGCCGTAGTAGATGAGATTGATTTCGAGTGCAAAATAGACTAACATAAGAAGTTAGTTGAGCAAGTCAGTCATCTGAGAAGAGAAATGCTTCAATTAGTGAATTAGTAGTTCACTAAGAGTGATAATCAGTAGTTTCAGAGTGTTCTGATGCTCAAGAAACTTGATGAGTTAGGTTACAAAGTTGATGATTTGAAGAGAAAGAGTGAGATTGCTAATAGAGTAGCATTATGAATGAGCTTGATCTATTTTATGATAATTTGAGTTGTATGGATTTATTTTATATAAAAGTTAAACTACTTTCCATCTTTATTTCATTTGTATTCCAATTTTTTCAGTATTATAAAATCAAATAAGTCTAATCAAATTTAAATTTATCTTAAAATAAAACTATAATGTATCGTGTTTACTATGTAAACACTTTAACCTAAGTGCTTAAGTTATTATAATAAAAAGCTTATTGATTTATAAATTTATTATGGGAAATAAATGCTGCGCCCCTGCAGAAAATTCAAAGAACAGGGTCCATGTATTTAACCCAGATCATAATCCTATAATTTTATAATAAAAATATTTAATTAAGCTGTGAAAAATTGTAACATGTACCCACATCATAATTCAGGGACACTTTTGCATTAAGGTCAATTAATATAAGCATACCAAACAAAGCAAGGTTATTAAAATTCTCAACTCCATTAAGAAACTAATCAGTTAATACAATCTTTAATTCATGATTAATAGCAGTAATTGCAGCATTAGTAATTATAGCAAAATCTCTCTGGGTCTCTGGTTTATAACAACCTGAATTAAATAAATTAGGCAGATCATCCTATGATCAGTAGTCAATAGATTCTATTAAGTTCACTAATGACTGAGCAGCAATCTTATCCAGAGATAAATTATATCAGAGGTGCTGGTCATAGTTTGTCACCTCCTGAGGCCACTTCTGTCAAATAAAATCAAGGAGCAGTGGCTACTCCAGGATTACCACCACCAAGCCCTAACTTCTTGGGTCATGTTAAAAACTAATCAGCTGACTTCAACATGAAAAAGCTATAGCATGTTAAAACAAGATAACCTAGCTATGAGAACATAAATAGTTTGCAAAGCAATGGTGGTGCAAATTCCAACAGAAACCCTACAAATACAGGAGGCTCGTTAACTAATAATAACAGTAATAATTCAAAGAAGAATTTATCCTCTTCAGGATAAATAGGAGGACCACAGGGTGGATTGCAGCATAATCATACTAGCATTAATATATTGGAAGCAGAAAATGGAGATAATGTTGATAGACTTGAAGTTCCAAAATTGAAGCCATCTCCTACAATTCGAATTTCTAAAGAATGGATGGGCCAAGACAACGACGATTAATTAGTTGAGAGTCCTATTAATTTGTACAAAAGAGAGCGTACTCTTGGATCAAAGAAACGACCTTCACAAAATATTGAGTTCAACATAACTATATCCCAACAGATTATTGACAGTCCTGTAAAAATCAACTAGTAAAATCAAAGAGCTGTTCTCATGAGAAAACAATCAACTATTCATCAAATTAAAAAAAGACTTAAGTAGAGAAAAGCAGGGTAGTCTCCTAATGGATCTGAGTTCAGTGCAGACTATTGGAATAGGAATGGCAAGAATGATTCTGATGTTTTCTCGTAAAACTCCATGAATTCCTAAAGTGTATCAATATAACAAAAGAACAAATAAATTCAAATGCTAGATTAGCTATTGCTTGGAACCACTTCTTCAGCAGGTCAACAAATTTAATAAAAAAGGAATAGCAATGGAACTTTGGATGATCTGCTAAACAACAGTGATCAAAATATGAAACGCCATATGGGAAACAAAAAGAGTTTAAACTAATAGACCCTTGGAATTACTCTAAACACACTAAATGGTGCTGGTAGTAATGCTGGTGGTGGAGCTTCAAGCTCTACTGATGGAAATAATTGGTTTCATTCTAGTACACCATAGTTTTAAGCTGAATCTTTTATGAGGGGTACTTCTAGATCTAGCGGAGCTGATGATGGACTTTTGGGAGGTCTGCTTGTAAAGCAAGATAAGGGTGAACACTTTGACCTAATACACAACTTAGTTGATGATCTTCCTTACAATTAAAACTTTGGAAATTAAAATTATGGAGGAAATTCAAATGGTCCAGTGCCCATGTTTGGTATGTATAATATAAGTAGAATAGTTTCAACGTTATGACTTATTTATAATTAAAGCCTAACTTGATTTCAAGGGATGATGAATTTTCAAGAAGAGACGTTGAGATAGTTGAAGATGACAATCAATTATTTAATATGCATCTCTATAGATAATTTTTAAATAAATTGTCAAAATGAGTCTTAAGCCTCAAGTTTTGCAGAGGGAAGAAACACCACGCTATACTAAAAGCGTAAAATGTCATCCAAAAATTAAACTTCTAATCTAAATAAAAGTTCACAGATGGATCTCAAAATAAATGTAGAAAACGTTGATAAAGATGACATACATGAGGATGATTAAGACTCATTCAAATCATCGTTGAGCATGCTGGATGATGATGAAAATTAAGATGAAAACAAAATTTCAGGGACAGATAAATCTAATTCACAGAGCAAATTAAATAAGTAAAAATCCAAAGAGAATTATTTGTAAACTAAATTGACTAATAAAAATCTTGCTCCAATTAAATCTCATAGTCATTTTAAAATAGCCAACTCTCCAGACATAAGAATGATTGATAATCCAAGTATTGCCGATAAGTTTAAGTATTAAAATAGTATGCAGACTGTTATAACTAGTATGTAAAAGCAAGCCAGTTAATAACTTAACAAGGACAAAGAACAGCATATACTTTAATTTGTTAACTAAGTAACAAGAACTTCAAAATAGTCAAATAATCAGTTCTTGGCAAATTAATCTGTTATCTATGATTAAAATGAAACCTAGCATTAGCTAAATTAGAGCTAAGACTGGATGAATAATTAAAGCGCTATTATCAATCAAAGTTTATAGAAGATTACTTTAGAAATTCCAAATGTAAATCCCAATCAAACTTTAACTAAACCACCTTTAAATATTGGTCACTAACTATCGCTAGCTCACAAACTTCAACCAGGATAATAAAAAAACCTGATTTCAATGATTAGATAACAAAGAACTACTGTAAATTCAAGAGAAAATTCTCAATCTAAAGAATAACAAAATCCACAAGATTTAAACAATCAAACTCTCTCGACTAAGGATACTGTAAACATAACGAGTAAATAAGATACTCTATAACTGAGGCAATAAAGTACAATAATCACAACATCAAATCAGACTTTTACCGAAATGCGTAGATTACTGACTCCTCTGAGGTCTCTCTCTAAACAGGTTTCTGATGATGAGAGTTTAGCTTAAATAAAGAGCATTATATAAATGAAGAAGCAGGAAGATTTGAGAAAGGACTTGAAGTTCCTAATTCAAGCAACTGAAAACATACCCAGTATTTTACCCTCTCTTAACAATGACCTCTAAAAAATGCTTACCATATCTGAAGATAGCAAGCCATCTCAGAATTATTTGGCAAGTAACTTGGCTGACTAGCAACCTAAAATTAGCTTAAGAATGCATTAAAGCGAGGATGATGACATGCTTGATTTAAGTGAAATGCTAGCTTACACTCAAGATTGTGTTACACCTAGTGAATATACCCCTATGTCAACTTTGGATAATTAAACCACTTCAGTTGCTTGGTTCAACCCTGATGTATCGTTGGATTATAGCACTTTGTAGATTGAGTATATGGCTGATAATTTTGATTAGTAACAAAAAGCTGTATCAGCTGTGTAAACCTAAGAAGCGAAGAAAACATCGGATAATAAATCTGTTACCCCTTCTAGAGCATCTAGTAGACAAATAATAAAATTTTATAATACAAAACTGGTATTTTTGTTTATATTTAATTAGGAA
Source organism: Oxytricha trifallax (assembly GCA_000711775.1). Taxonomy (NCBI): domain Eukaryota; phylum Ciliophora; class Spirotrichea; order Sporadotrichida; family Oxytrichidae; genus Oxytricha; species Oxytricha trifallax. The sequence continues at coordinate 10,731 of ARYC01005773.1, read as the reverse complement.
TTAATTAAGTTCATAGACATATGAGCAGAGTTGTGAAGAATTTTAAATAATCTAATTCTAATGATATCTATAGAATAATGAGAAGTAGAGAATTTGGGAACGATTAACATGCTAAAACACCAAAAGTTGCTACAAATAACAACCACAACTTATTCGCTTCTTAGAGAGACTAGAGACTGGCTAATTACCAAGCAAATAGCATGTCTATATAATAGATATTCATTTAGATGTTCTTTGAATGTCTAAATTTCTAAATTGTTTTTTTTTAGAGGATTTATAACAAAAATTATATTAAGTTATAAACTTGCCTGAAGTAAGCTTACAACAATAAACATCGAATGAATTGACTAAGGAAAACTTAAGAAAACTAGACAACGATACGTAAGTGAAATATTTCCATATTTATAATTAAAATAGAAACGAAAATAAGTCAATCGATGGGACCCCTAAGAGTTAAATCACAAGGAGTGTTATATCAGGAAGAGATAAACTGGGGAAGAGGAAGATTAATCAATATAATTTAAAATTTATTTTGTTTTAAGTATTAAACATATATAACAATAACTTTAGTTTTTATATTTTATTATACATAGTTTTATCAGAACTTGGAAAGTAAAATAAAAAATATATAATAACATCATTTAATTTCAGAGGTTCTTATGCTGAGGTATATTTATGCGTAAATGAAGAAAATAAGTAGCGTTTTGCAATGAAAATTTTAAACAAAAGAAAGCTGAACAAAATCTTTATTTCTAAGACTCGTACTGCACTATAGGATGTTGAAATAGAGATTGCAATCATGAAGAAATTGAATCACCCAAATGTAGTTTCGTTGATTGAAGTGCTAGATGATCCCACACATGACAAACTATATATAATTATGGAATATTTACCAAATGGATCGTTGATGAAGAAACTGTCAAAGACAAAGAACAGCAACTTATAGCTAAGTTGGAAATACTTCAGAGATTTAATTTAAGGCTTGAATTACTGTAAATAACACTTCATATTTTATTATTTCTCTAGTGCATGAATGTGCTGGTGTTATTCACAGAGACATCAAACCAGACAATCTACTCTTAGATGAATAAGATAGACTTAAAATTTCGGATTTTGGAGTGAGCTTTCTAATGGAAAATGGAAGTGATGAGATTGCTACAACTGCTGGTTCCAATTATTTCTTCGCTCCTGAGGTTTGCTAAGGTTCAACTTTTAAAGGAAGGAAGAGTGATATATGGGCTGCTGGAGTAACCTTGTATTAAATGGTGTTCAAGAAATACCCTTTCACCTCTAATAACATTCCTGATCTCTACAACAAAATTCAAAGCAAAGAGTAAGTAACTTCAATTTGTTTCAACTATTTTTCTTTAGGCCTGACTATCCCCCTGATTCTAACGTTTCTCTAGTAGACTTACTACATAAAATGTTCATAAAAGACGCGAATGATAGAATTTCATTAGATGACATAATGAAACATGACTGGGTAACAAGCAACGGCATAAATCCCATGCCACGAACATTTTACCCCAAAGTTGAGCTTACATAGCACGACAAGCAAAATTTATTCAAAAATGTGTGGGTGATTAGCAAAATTAAGCTAAAGTTGAAGAGTTAATTATAGAGGAGGAGACAGACTATAATGTAGAGCAAATAAGAAACAGCAGCTTAATTAGCTTAATTGCAGCTGCAACACCAGTAAAACAACCAAGCTAATTGATTTTCAGAATTCAATCAAGTTATATGTTTATTATAGTTTGTGTAAGTAAATTTAGTTCATTTTAATTTGAAAATATAATCATCATACTCTGCTATAATTAATCATTTTATTAAATGAATATAGTAAGAAAATTAAAATTAAAATTACAAAATATTGTCTCTTCATAAATTGGTTCTCTTAACAAAGAACTTAACCTATTTTTTCTAGATAGTTTTATAATCACTCTTACTAGTGTTATCATCATTATTCTTGGTACTATTATCAACAATAGCCTCTGTAAAATTTAGATCATTAATGTAGATCTTCCTGCTACTGTAAAACCCAGCAGCACTGCCATTTACTCCACTTTTATCCCCACTCTTATACACCAATGTTTCGATAAACTTATCCTCCTTCTTTTTATCACTTCTCTCCTGCTTATTAAACACCAATTTCTGTTTGAAGTCATGTATTTACCGAAGTTTCTGATTGATTTCCTTGCGTTTTTGCTTCTAATACACTTCATTCTCTTCTCGAATTTCTTGGACACGCTGCAGCTGCTTTTTTTCTTGGATGTCTCTGATAGTGCCCTCGTACTTATTGTGGCCAGAGACATACATAGCTTGCACTTCAGAATTCATTTTGGAAAGCATTATCCGCTCCATTTACTTGTTAACGAAATTTATAGTAAATACTGATCATTAACAAACATTAAATATAAAAGATAAAATTTGATAATCTTTTGAGTTTCTTTTGTTGTTCTTGTTTCTCTAATAACTGTTGAAATTTCTTATGTTTCAAAGAATTTGCACTTAAAGTTAATAAATAAACTGTTAAAATAGTAATGTGGAATTTATAAAATACTTATATAATACAAATTTTAAATATTATCAAAATATAAAGTGTGAGTTTGATTCTAATTATCATATAAATTTTGAGAATTACTATTATGAGTGTTTTTATCCTATTCAACACTATTAATAGAAAATGCAACCTCCTCTCCCAAATTTAAGTCATCCACGGTCAGCAAGTACTAATTTTTATGTGTATATTTCTTCTTATTTAATTATGCTTATGAAGGTTATTCACCTTCTTTAGAGGGAATCTCTAACATTTTATTGTTTAAGCTTTATAAGTCTAGACCCAGTTCATTATCAATCAATCTGAAGTCTTTCTTAGACAAATTGGGTGGAGATTGTAAATTGCTATTTGATGCTGCTAAATTTTATCTTTATTTCTTGAAAAGCCCCTCATTTATTTCTGACTTAGTCTGATCTTTCAATTGGTGTATGTCTGACCGTAATTTATCAAGCTCTAGTTTATGAATTTTCATGTTTCCACTGTCAATATACCCATAATTAATATTACTCATGATATTTATATGGGATTAATCTGGTGATTAGGACTAGGAATATTGAAGAGAATTTGGCACAGTTTATTTCTTTATATAACTCCTACTCTCGATTTATTTCACAAGTAGATTGTTAAGGGACTTGTAGTTTTTCATTTATTTAATCAAAGACTGATCCTCAGGAATGTCCAAAAGCTGTTTTTGATCTTGCTTTACTAGAAATTCTACAATTTTTTATTAAGAAATCTTTGAGTTAGGTTTTCTAACAAAATAGTTCTATAGTAATTACTGGGATTGAGGCATGAAAGGGCTTTTAGATTTCAGTTTTAAATTATGCAAGTTGTCATCCTCTTAATTTGAATTAAAATACTCAAATCTTGATTTTAATGGTGCTACTGATTGCCTATTCATCTCACGGTCTTATGCTTTAACATTTTAGCTTAAGAGATTATTCAGTTTATTTGGAGAAGTGCTTTCTGGTTATAAATATTTATCATATGGAGTTTTAGTAAAGTAATTCTCGAGTCTTATAGAGTTTGAAGAGCTTTTCAAATTTCTAGTGCTCTTGCTCTACTTTACACTAGTGCCAAAGATATTGCTACTCTAGTTATTTTACAAAGTGCACTCTAAATCAGCTTTATTACTAATTTAAGTGTCAATCCACTAGCAGAACATATGATTGTTTATTTCTGTTTTAATTTGAGAAGGTGTTCTATCATAGAAATATTTCTGAGGTTTTACAGGAGAATTTCGCATGCTTTACTTTTTATTTGAGAATTGAGAAGATTGATTGAATCAAGAATTTAGGAGACCAAAGGGGGAAGAAGTATACGGTGGGGTTATCTTTAGTTGGTTTTGCTAAAATAAACTCATTAAATTAAATTAATTTTATTAATTAGTTTAATAACTTTCTATAGATGTTGGTTAAGAATCTCCCATTTAAAGGTGTAATAAGATTTTAAATAATATTATCAACTGTGTGGAGTTTTAAGCCAAAACTGTGATTCATTAGGAATCTTTCCATTTACTAATTTCCTGTAAAATCCATGATTATCACATATAATTTCTAGTGTTTTCTCAACAGTGAGTACTTATTCATTATGGCCAAATCTGTTTTGAGGCTTGCCATCATAGGTCTTAATCATTCTAAACCACTCAAAGATTTCTTTAATGTGACCAGGATTCAAACGATTGTAATCATCTAGTGATTTTATCTATAAAAATTATAAATTTAAATTTGTAAAACTAAATCTATGAAAAAGAATCTCCGTATATTGCAGTATGGAAACTTAGAAATTACTAATTCAGATCGAATATTTGATTGTTGATAAAATTTCTTATGATATTATAACTTACGTTCTGCTTTTTAGCATCTAAAGTATTGATAGTGAGAATTTTCCAATCTAGCTCTCCTTGATCAATCAAGCAAATGGAACCCAATACTTTAACAGTTCTAGTATCTCCAATTGAAATTGGGTTCTTGCCTAGTTCTACAACATCTAAGGGATCGTTGTCTCCATAGCATTAAGTGTCTTAATCCAAATGCTTGTTATTTTCCCATGTTTAAGGGAACATCCCGTAGTTATAACCAATCACAATAATAAAGTAGGAGAGTATGTGCAAATTTAATTATAAATATAGGCTGGATACCATAGAATCTTAACTCCTTTTCTCCTGTAGTTTTATTCTTTCTAGTATCTTATTTTACAGGATTATTCTCCTCAGTGGTAGACACTTCCATCTTTGGTAGAGTACCTCTAAACACATATTGTAAACTTTATTTTTCTAATTTATTTACCTTGTAATCTCGAAGAAAGCTGTGTATGTGTCGATTGGTTGATCATATGATTCCTGTAGATTTATACAATTAAAATTAACATAAAATAGATCAATATCATGCCAAGGAGAGATTCTTTTGTTGATTTCTCTATCAAATATGAAGTGTCTCTGATCGAATCCTGTGCCGACTGTTTCTACTATATATTTTGGTTGCTAGCTTGAAAAACCTCTGCTAAGTATTCCGAATCTATTAAATAATCATAAAATTTCATTGTAAATATATACATGTTTGACTGTTTGTGGAGTTGCTTGAACATCATTATTTTATTAATTACAATTTTTAATGATAAATTATTAAATTAATCGAAGAGTATTATAATATGTTTAAAAGGTTCTTTGATTTCTTAAGCAATAACAATAATAACAGCAACAATAACAGTAATCCCGCGAACAGCTCTAACTCTAAGAATACCAATATTGCTGCTCTATAAAATTCAGAGGGAGGTCTATTATAAGTGTCTCCACTAATTGAGCTTGACATTGCAATTATTGTATTTTAATGAGTAATATTCTTATTATTAATGTTAAATTTCTCTGTTTTGTTATAATTTGTGTAATAGCAAATGTTTACCAGAGAGTTAGGAGCATTAAATTTTGACAAACTTAAGAAACCTAACAATCTAAATTGAGCAGACCATCGAAAAGAGCAGTAAAATACTGGGAAGAGGAGTTTTTAGATTGTTTGATTTTGTGCGGGATTAGCTGCCAGAGCATGACATAAATCAACTTCGATAGTATAACAGACGAAGTTTTGGCATATATGAGAAATACATGCAGCTAAGGGAGGTTTATAGGGAGATAAGCGAATAAATCAATCAGTTCATTTTGGGATTGAACAGCCCTGGATATACAAGCATCAAAACTTTGATTTTAAAGGGAGCTGAGAAGGGTATTGAAGATTGCCAGACTAAGTATAAAACATGCAAAAACATAGAAGATATAGGAGAAGAAGCAGGAGGGAAGATAGCAGACTTTTTCGATATTATTTATGAGAAATTTGAGAAAGAAATCGAAGACTTTTTCTCGAAGAGAGAAGGTGACGTTTAGGAAGCCAGTCAGTTTTACAGGTTAAGAACTAAATATCTGGATAGAAAAGTCGTTGGATTATAATCTCAATTAGTGAAATAAAACTTTGAAATCCAGAATTCTAGGACCTTTTATAAGCAAGAGGTCGAACTGCTTTAATGTGAGATTGGAGACATTAAGAAAGACTTCTCTTAAACTTTGATTGACGTGAAGAGCTCAATGCTAAATTATGCAGGAGAGGACGACATCACCAGTACTCCAGACATTGAATATACAAACAATAGTGTTGATGAATTCAATCTCAATTAAAATGATGATGAAAAGTTAAGTGCTCTTGGGAAAAACTCGTTTTTAGGGGCAAGCTTACAGATTAATTAACAGTATTCTAACATTCAATATAACACAATTTTATAATTCCATACATCATTAAATTAAATCTGACAATTATATACTGTAATTTTTCTAAAATATAGGGATTAAATAATTATTAATTATAGGCATAATTTATTTAAGAGTTTTTGTCTTTTTTAAAAAAAGATATTATTTGAAAATTATCTAAAATATTTTTAATTAATTTAATTTATCTATATTTTATTTTAACAAATACTCATGAAATAATCGCTTATTAGAGATAAATTTGAGGTTTAGAATGAATGATGGTCAATCTAATTTAATGACCCAGCGTTCTAGAAATTCAACCCACAAATACGATTACGACTCTTACAGAAAGAGCACTATTTCTAAGAACTCTGACATGAATTATGAAAATAGCTAAAGCAATTACTATATGGACAGCAGAAGAAAAGGTGATAATACCACTTCACATCATAACAGCAGTAAGCATCACGGTTTTGAGAGATAATCTTCGAATAATCTTTCTGTTGTTACAGGTGACAAGAAGCCACCTCTCAGAAATACTTACACATTTAACCACCACTATTACTAGTAACATTTGCAAAACAATCAGCAGCAGACTCCTCAAACTTAGTAAATACCAAACACAATGAATTACTTGGGTGGCTCTGGCTTGAAGGATAGTCACAACCAGTCATAGCAAGACCTAAATTCATCGAGATAGTCAAGGAATAGCAGAGGTTCTAGACACACAGGAGCAGTAGGCGGGAACACTCAAATGATAAACACTAATGGAAGAAATAGTGGATAGTAGATGCACAATCATAATCATCATGGTGGCAGTGGAAATGGTACTTAAACCAACATGTTTTCTAATAATGTTCATCAGGCTTATGGAGCAACAAGTTAAAGCCAAAGAAGTGGCTACAATCCATATTCAAACACAAGCGTTCATAATGAGTATCAAGGAGGGGTAGGCACTTCATCAGTTAGTGGAATATTCAAGAAGCACAGAGGAAGTCATTAGACTTAAAACACAAACAATATGAACATTAGTTAGATCAGTGGAAACGGCAGTAATCACAGTAATATTTTCAGTAGTCGTAGATCAACACAAAAGTCTAATAGAGCACCTTCGGATAGATTACAATTTAGCAAACAGGACTCGCTTAAAAGTAAGTAATCTCAATTAATTAAAATTATTTTTATAGAGGAAATTATGGACAAGCCTCCTATTATGGTTCAATAAACTGTAAGTGACGAAGACTTTAGTAATATATTAGGAGGCATGCACTATATAAACAAAACTTCCACAATTGAACTCACCAGTGAAATTTCTCATTTAGAGAATAATGATGACACTTCCAAATCTTTACCAATTTATTTTAATTCTGATTTATAATCTGCAAACACAAAACCTATGAGAAATGATGACCAACTTAGACATACTCATATAACAATTTATTGATTAGAGATTTTATTTCCTATTCTGACTTATAACATATTTTCAATGGCTCATCCTCATACAGAAACTACTGACCTGCGAATACCACTAAACCAATAAGTAAATCCTAAGCATGAACCATCTCTAACTATAAAGCACCAAACAGAATCAAGCACTATGCTATTTCTTGAAGATGAAAGAGGCAATTCAATAAAGAGGGTGTTTCTTTTAAAATAAGTATTTTACATATTTTTTATATCGCCAGATAAATATTTCTATATTAAGTGTAGTCAAGTGGACAATTGCTGACTGCCAACTAAGTCTTTAACATAGTTAATTAGACAAAATTAGATTTACTACCTGGTTTTGGTAATCATTAACAAGAAAACATTGAAAATTAAAATCTCTTGAGTAACGATCCCAGTGATAGTTTAGCTTCAAATTCAGTTAGTGTGAGCAATGGGGGCACTAAAACAAACAAATCTAACATGAACAATGGAGGCGGCACTGGAAAGCATAATAAAAAGATCTCTAAGTTCTCCTTAACCTTTTGCAACCCCTCTCCAGTTGAGAGTAGAGACTGTTCAAAGGAGCGACCCTAAAATAGTTTACTAAGTTAAATTGCTCTAGCTCAGGCATTGCAATAAAACGCTTAACAAAATGCACTTAACAAAATTAATCAACAATCATTTTCAAAGCAAGATTAAGACCTAAGTACTGATAAGGTAAAAATGAACCCAAATGCTACTTTTGAGCCAGTTCATGAAGCGTCAACCAATAATAGCAACAACTGAAGAAGTTTTAACTGATATCATTTACTTAGAAAAAATACTCCTACTAACTTTTATTTTTGTTAATTAGCATATATAAACACTTAATAAACTCTTAAATAATAGGTTCTTAACATTTATTTAATTACAATTAATTTAATATGAATTTATCTATATTTTTTTGCTATAACACTTAATTTAAAAATAACTTAAAATAAAATGGGAAACTCAGTAACTTAAAACCTTCTGCTCTCTAAACAAAAAGATTAATTGAATCCCTTCATACATTTCGGTGATTTAATAACCAGAGCAAAGGGTGGTGATTTGATCCTTATATAAGACCAAGTAAAATTTGACAACTACACAATGCTTAACACTCAAGAAGCCCACATTCTCCGTTAACTACTAAGATTTAAGTGCAAAGATAACCCACCATTTGCAAAGAAACTCTGGTCAAGAATAGGAATAATTATTGATTCTGATATAGAAGATGTTAAGTACATTCTAGAGATCACATCCACAGGAATTAAATATTGTAAGAATACATTTGATTTGGGAAAATAAATTAGTAATAAATTAATTAATAATCAAATTAGTGCCAGTTAACTTTCTGGAAACCTAAACAATATGGTACTTTTTTGATAGAGAATTTAAAATCAGCTGGACTTTAATATTGGCAGCACCCCTCTATTGCATCCCTGGAGTGAGATAACTCGACTTTAATTTTTGGTGATTTGTTTAGTAGAATTTAATGCCAAAATTAAAGTCGAGTTATCTCACTCCAGGGATGCGATAGAGGGGTACCGCCAATAGTAAAGTACAGCTGATTTTAAATTCTCTATCAAAAAAGTACCATATTGTCTAGGTTTCCAGAAAGTTAACTGGCACGAATTTGATTATTAATTAATTTATTACTAATTTATTTTCCCAAATCAAATGTATTCCTACAATAGTATGAGTTTATCTCAAGAATGATGTACTACAAAATTGAGGGATTTATCTTTGCTGTTAAATTATTTAGTCATGCCACAACACACGAAATGAGATTAGAAATGCAGAGATTTGCTAAAAGCTTAAGCAATAAAAATTGGAAAAATCTTTTTGATATGGAGGATGAAGAAGCAAGTAACATAGTGAAATTTGGCTTTCAAAAATCAAACAGAATTCTCAGACATTTCACCTCTGATTCAATGATAAATTCCTAACTATATCAAGTATTTAAGCTTTTTGTAAAAGAATAAGATCCCACAGAGCATGAGCTGATTTAATTTGACGATATTGGTAATTTCCTAAGCTTTTTAATGATCAACAAAGAAGAGAAAGAGTTAAGAGTCTATTATCTTTGTTAGCAAATTGAGCCTCTTTTGAAAACTTTCAAAAACAGTCATAGCAATAGAAGAGGTTTGGATTTCTATGAATTTCTTGCAATTTTGATTTAAGTAGATGCTTTTGTTGATTTAGAGATAACTGAAAAAGAAAAAGTAAGTACTATAACTGCACAAATCGCTATTTAGTTCTTAGAAAGATGTGGACTATTTTATTAAAAAGATCCTTTGATTTATGCAGAAGACTGTAATGATATAAGTGACAATCAAAACCCCAAAACCCTTTCAGTAGTTTGATTGAGTTTTTGATTGATAAAAGTAGACTATTTACGCATACTTTATTAGGGTTTTAATAGGGTTTATGTAGGGGTTTAATGTTTAAATATTAGTATTTTAAGTGAGTATATGCGAGGTTTTGGGTCAGTATATGACAGTGAGTATATAGATTTATTGTTTAAGTTGCGATATGGATGTGATGAATATTGTGAATCACTCAAGCCTGTTCTGAATTATACGTCTATAGCAAGGCTACTCCATAAATCTCCAGCAACTGTGAGGTCTCACTGTTTGTTAGCATTGAATTTAAAGAGATAGCATCTTAATTCCAACCTAAGAGACCCTTGAAATTTTTGCAGCATCATATTGAGTATCTTATTAATGATAAGACTCTTAAATACTGGGCTCATTTCTCTCTAGCCTAGAGGGCTGTGATGTTTTATCGCCAATTTCCTGAGCTTCATATCTCTGCTTAATCTATAGCGAACATATATAAAAAGAATGGAATTTCTTACTAGACAGTCAATCGCATTAAGAGAGTGATTGACTTTAATGTTCCATTTTATATGGATAATTTAAATTATATATTCGATTAAATGCAGAGGTCTTAAGAGCATAATATAAAGTTCATACACGCTGATGAGGCAGTA
>ARYC01005772.1:0-21691 GCA_000711775.1 Oxytricha trifallax | reverse complement strand
GAAGATGAAAGTTTTCTCTTATTTAATACAATTAAATTAAGTATTTAAAAATAAGGGTATTAAACATTAACACAAAATTATTAAATCAGGATCTCGGGGGATGTTTATTTAAAAATTTATGTTAACAATTTTAGGAAAAATAGAAATCTGAGATTACTGTGGAAAATTAAGGGGAATCCTGAAAATGAGTTGTAAGTCAAAACTAATATCGTGAGGAATATCCTCAAAAAACATAGGAGGTTTACTGATAATTGATGTAAATTTACATAAATTTTATTTTATTTTTGTGTTAATACATAAATTAATTTTCGGCTTTTTTACTACATTTTAATCAACTTATCAATCAATAAGTTTCTATCGAATGTATAAGATGTGTTGGCTTCAAGAAAAGAGCTACTAAAGTCGGCAGATATAATTTATAAGAACGTATCTAATTACCCTGAATTAGGAGTAATAAACATATTAAATTATGTGAAAGACGACGAATTAGTTAATAGTTACCTAGGAGTCTATGAAGCTACTAAGGACATTCCGAACAAGCATTTATTTTATGGAGTTTTAGGAATTCTTAAAAATAAATGGTTGACATAAATAGTTATTTATGTCTTAGCAAACTTAAAGAAATCAAGCAACAGACAATTAACAAATAGGGGAAACCATTGAGATAAGTTAGGAGTTCCTTAAGGAGATTTAATCCATTCCAGATTTCTCTAGTAACTGTACATAAATATTTATGTTTGTATAGAACGAAAAGGCAAAGCTCTCTCATTACTTAAGTAAAAATCGCTGGGTAGAAAATAACATAAAAAGAGAAAAAGATACTTAATATCAGGGCATGAAGAAGTACAGAAATAAGGCAACTAATTCATGTAGACATAATCAAATATGTCCTTCAGAGAAGAAAATGCTATCATGAAGAGTCCTCCAGGGAAAAGGCTTTAACTGTATTGATTTTATTAAGACTTAAATAAAATTAAAATTTATGTTAATGTAAAATTTATTGGGTTTAAAATCAAACTTGCAATTTAAGTTAATTAAAACAAAATTTAAAACTGTTAGCACAATCATTTATGTTAATTTTAAATATGGATTCCTTATCAATTTAAAATTGTCTTGGGTTTCACAATTAAAATTAAAGTTTAATAAGTACTTTCTTATAAACCTATTTTACTCTTGAGAAAATATTTTTAATACAATTATAGTTTGAGAAATACACATCATTGAACAATAAAGTCCAACCCTTTTACTAAACTGCTTCTTTTAGTATTAAGCGAATTCATTAAAATGGGGAAAATTGAATTTTTAAATTTAAACAGCCATGATTTATAATATCTCTGAGATATATTTAAAGCTTAGTGATTTAGAACTTAATCTGGCCAATCTTAACTGCCTCTGATTTAAAAGCTCCATCGCAGTTAGCAAAATCCTCTCTGAAATTTTCATCTTTGATCTCTAAGTTTATATCATGAAATTTCTGCTTTGTCTATCGGTTTAAGCTTCAATCGACTTCACATGGCTTCCACAAACTTCCGTCATCCCTTATAAGGTTCTAAAAAAGTATGACCATTTTTTGCAATACTAAGTATCTACTTCTTCCATACTCTCCACGCTTTTAAGGAAAAATGCGAGAATTTTTGAGACAATGTGTGACTGTCTCTTGCAATGTGAGACTATGTGAGACTTTGAGCGACATTTTAGAACACAAGCGGGACCGCTTTGGGTAAATTGTGACTTTAAAGGGAGCAATTGAGAATTTATCAATTTTTATATTTTTCCTTACAGCTGTGAATTTAATATCCCTTATTTTTCTCAATTCTAGAAATGACTGTTATGCTTAATCTCTTAAACGCTATCATTTTAGAACTAATTACAGTGGTTTTGGGATTTTTAAGTTGATGCTATTTGGATTTAAAACATGAACACTGTCGAAATTACTATGTATGATTCGAGATATCTTCCTTGGCAAAATTCTAAAATTTTCAAAATTGGTTTATAGTATCAGCAAGAGGAATAGTAACAACAATGGCAATAGTAATAGCAATAGTAATAGCAATAGCAGCCATAAAGTCATCATTAACCACAGTGAGCTTGAAATTCTAGTGAATTCCAATAATTTATTAATTTGATATTCTTGCTTAATTTCTACAACATCCTCATCTTCATGATTTACTCTTCAAATTTAACAATAAAACATAGGATTTTTCAAAGAAAAACATTAGCTCACTGTGGTTAATGATGACTTTATGGCTGCTATTGCTATTACTATTGCTATTACTATTGCCATTGTTGTTACTATTCCTCTTGCTGATACTATAAACCAATTTTGAAAATTTTAGAATTTTGCCAAGGAAGATATCTCGAATCATACATAGTAATTTCGACAGTGTTCATGTTTTAAATCCAAATAGCATCAACTTAAAAATCCCAAAACCACTGTAATTAGTTCTAAAATGATAGCGTTTAAGAGATTAAGCATAACAGTCATTTCTAGAATTGAGAAAAATAAGGGATATTAAATTCACAGCTGTAAGGAAAAATATAAAAATTGATAAATTCTCAATTGCTCCCTTTAAAGTCACAATTTACCCAAAGCGGTCCCGCTTGTGTTCTAAAATGTCGCTCAAAGTCTCACATAGTCTCACATTGCAAGAGACAGTCACACATTGTCTCAAAAATTCTCGCATTTTTCCTTAAAAGCGTGGAGAGTATGGAAGAAGTAGATACTTAGTATTGCAAAAAATGGTCATACTTTTTTAGAACCTTATAAGGGATGACGGAAGTTTGTGGAAGCCATGTGAAGTCGATTGAAGCTTAAACCGATAGACAAAGCAGAAATTTCATGATATAAACTTAGAGATCAAAGATGAAAATTTCAGAGAGGATTTTGCTAACTGCGATGGAGCTTTTAAATCAGAGGCAGTTAAGATTGGCCAGATTAAGTTCTAAATCACTAAGCTTTAAATATATCTCAGAGATATTATAAATCATGGCTGTTTAAATTTAAAAATTCAATTTTCACCATTTTTAATGAATTCGCTTAATATCTTAGAATGATGAGCCCTCTAAGATTAACAAGAAATATATAAAGTTTTTCCCTTTATATCTCATATCAAGGTCTTACATAATTTATAGTAAATTATTTGTTTTAATTGATATCAGCTATATTCTAAAAAATTCTAGACCATACTTAGCACTTATGATCACAACTGCTGCTAATGTATTTATGTTAATTCCACCTTTTCTTAAGACCTAGTTGTTGTATTTATTAGTCCAAACTCTGTAAGTAATAGAATGGGGCTTAAAAATTGTTTCATCTAAGTAAACAATATTCAACCCATTTTTTTAATGTATTTTACTCATTATAAACCCTAATTAAGTCTTATTTGATTTATTGATTTTTAAGTTCATTAATGCTGTAGTCTATTCGAGTTGGCTTCTATTTTATACCATTCCTTTTATAAAGTGAATACAAACTTGAAGTAGAATTTATAATTCTGGAAATTATCTATGTAAGTTTATTGCTCTTTATTACAATGAAAATAGCATTTAGTCTTCTAAGGTCTTTTTAAAAATCAAATTATTAAATTGATCCTTACTCATTTTAATTTCCTTACATCTTCGTTCTTAGGTATTTTAAATTGGACTTTTTATTTTTTTCAATTAGTTTTTTATTAGTTTTCAGAAAGTTATAATGCCTTAGAATTTTCTTTTACAGTGGCATATACTCTATTACTTTTTGAATAAAATTTCTATCAAAATCTCAGCAAACAAATAACCTCAGTTTATTTGTTTTATTCCTCATTTCTCTTTTCCATTTATAAAATATTTATTAAGTTAATTATTATAATCAATTTACATATTTTTCTTCAATTTTGATGATTATCAAAAAGCATTACTACACCTCAACACTTGTTAAAGTTGCATGAACAACACATTGAAACTAATAACTCCAAACAATCAATACCTCAAATTCAAAACAAGATAATCTAATGATTCTATAGTATTTCATGAGTAATTAACTCCTCATATTAAAGGCGTTATCAAAGTTATCAAGTTTCTTGTAAAAATGCACTTTTTCCTCAAAGACTTTAATGAACACGACATAAAAAGCATAGCTATTTAAACAACTACATCAATCTCACTTAAGTCATCATCTTCGTCTATCTTTTCATAAATATGTGGGTATTTGAGGCAAGGTCAACTTTTGGATTAGAGTGTATACATTGAAACCTTTGATAATATGAATGTCAGCCATAGTCTCTAAAAACAAATTGACGGCTTACACTATGCACTTTCCTCTAGTATTATATCTGTTTGAAATTGGATCACATAGTTTGCTATCAACAACTCAAAAAATAAAACTCATTTCTAACCAAACTACACGAGTGAAAAGAATTAACTAAATTAAACTATAATCCCACGTATTTTTCGAGTATAACTTCGTGAACACAATAAAAATGGTTTCTTGCAAGCTTCATTGCAAAGGTCCCACAATTTATATAAACTATACACGCTTTATTTAAAAAAATATTGCTCCTTAGATTTAAATTACAATTATCAAATTTTTTTGAATATGTAGGTTGTAGAAATAATAATTTAAATTTTATCATTCTCATTATTAGAATATGATTACTATAAAATATTATAATTTTACTTAATATAGATGTTTAAAATAATTATTGTCACAATAAGTGGTGTAAAATTAGCAAATTTTCCTTACTTTTGCCCTACTTTTAGTTATTTTTTACTTTTACATATTTATTCTTAAATTTTTTAATATAATTAGCATTAATGATCGTACTTATTTAATGAATAAGATTTATGTGTTGATAATTAAAAAAGTCAGTGACTTTTTTATAAATTTCAATTAAAATTCTGTTATCTCTTATTTAAATCTGTTTGTTTGTCTTAACTATATAAATTTTTAATAATTAAGATTCTTTCATCAGATTTAATAAAGAGATCAGAAATATTTCCATATTAACTTTCATTTTTTAAATATTATACTTTATGTTTTAAAAATCGTCATAAATAGATATATATTTAATTCAAAATCATAATTAAACATATATATATATAGGATAAGTATATGTATATAAATGAGCGATAATCAACAAACAATAATACTAAGTTTAATTATAATATATGATTGGCATTTTAGATTCCTGATTATATATTGTTTAAGATTCATTAGTGAGTTTATTTTCAGAATCAACAACTAACTACTATATTAACTATATTTATCTCTATAATTACAAAATTAAAAAGATTTTGAGAAATATATAAAATTCGTGGCTATTAATAATGAATAAACTTTTCCTCTGTATTAAAGTTTTCCTAATTTACATATTTTTTACATATTTTATCAATAATAACTTTTTATACTCTAATTTTACTTTTTAAATTGATGATTAATAGACTAGTCGTTGAAATTTCTGAGAATATGGAGGTTTTCTAAGCCTTTATTTTAAAAACAATTGCTTTACATTTCATCATCTTCATCGTCGTCTCTTGAGTAATAACTGTATCTAAAACTTAAACACCCTCTTAGATTTGTCTATGCTTTAACTTATCTTTCATCACGATTGAATAAGAAATTACTCTAAAAAATCCCTGACATTTCTCTTCCTAACGAGAATTTCTCTTGATTTAAAAAAATTAAACTTGTTCATAAAATTCATGGGGTCCAACTCAAGCTGCTTGAACTATTTCCAATATTATTTCCGAAACATACCTTTGAGTCTGACTTTTACTTTTTATGAATTAATTAGTAAAATTCAATGTCATATCATTGGGTTTTATAATATCATTTGATTTACCTCATATAAAGAAATTTTTTCCGTGCATTTTGATAAGCTGCTTATGTTGTTCTTATTTTTTGCAGTTTTTTACCACTTTTTTTCGTAGGTTTACATTTAAAACATAAGCTATTTTCTTTTTCAATTATGATTACTATTATAAAAATACATGCTGGAATCTTGATTTTATCATTATTCTTTGGAGAGTGCAACCCTCAAACATTATATTACTGAGTGTTCAAATACTATTGATGGTTTATGGGTGGAAGCTAAATATCTGTCTATTAAGTTAGTTTTAATATTCTTGATAATTATTATCTGTTTTTAAAACCTTTTTGAAGTTGCTCCGTGTATAATAAACCAATTTACTTTTGAATGGTTCTCTATTATGGGTTTTATTAGTTTAGTTTTTTATAGTGCCATTCAAAATTTAGTGGGAAGACTCACCGTCATCTAGGTATAGCTACTATTGAAGAGATTAATCAATTATAAGAGTTATTTGTATTTAAGGGTATTTATTAGGTAAGTATGTTTTAATTTAAATAAATCTTATTTTCATTACTTAACTATTCCTACAATAATCGTTTTTAAAATTGCTTGCATTTGTCTAGAAATTTTTATTTATGATATAATTGCAATGTCAAAATTATTAGTTATTTGTACTTTGATAGCAGCAATAAAATAACTAATAGAACATTTAAATTAGTAGTGATGTGACGATATAAATGTATGCACAGGAAACTAAAGATCCACCTTCATGAATTATATCTAAGTGCTAAATATAATCAGTTTGGGATTAAGAAAGCGACTGTCCATTTGGACATCTGCCATATCCCTTTTAAACTATATTGACCATTATTTAAGATAAATTTTCTTAGGAATTATTTTAAATTTATATAGAGTTGTAATTCTGTTGACAGCAGCAGCTGCTTAATGCATTACCTTGATCGTAACTATCCTCATTGCGATATAAATTCATCATCCTCACACAATTAATTCAATGTTTTTATAGGTGAACCTCGATTAATTTATTTTCCATGCAATTTTCCGACATATCAACTCTTATTATGAAAATTAGAAATTTCATCATACAGGATCTCATTATACACATAAATTTTATCTTCCTTTTGTTAATTATTTATTCTTACTATATTATTATCTGTTGCTTAATTTGTCGATAAAGCGTTTTAAAATTGGAATGTATTAATGATTTGTTAATTCTCTTATATGGCAGACATGATGATTATTGCATATTTAATTTTTTATGAATTAAACTGATATTCAAATTTATAATTAGCTACACTAATAATACCCCATAGATCAATTAAGAAGCGATGATTGGAGTTTAGAACAATTAGATTAAGAATTAATTATTATTGGCGTTCAATTTTAATGTTTGGGCTAATTATTAAAACTATTGGCTCGATTAATTGTCTTTATAAAGTAATCCAATTAGAGTGTGTTAATTTGATTTTACCCTAATTATAATAAATATTAGCCAATAGTAATTAAATTTTAATCTAATGGTTCTTAACTCCTATTCTCATGTCTTAATTAATCTATGGGGTTTTATTATGGGTATAAAGCTGTTTCTTCTTTATTATATAATATTATTTAAAGTTTTTTTTCCTTAGAAATAAGCATGAAATTTATATATTTTATTTATTACTATTTTCTGCGAATATTGTGTGATTTCAAACCTTCATGCATTGTCTTCGCAACATTATTTTTCTTCTATTTTTATTGGTATTTGCATCCACCATCTATAAATGAGCTCTCATTTGATTTAGCTGCATAGTTATTAAAAACATTCTAAGTAATTTCACTATTATCATGACTATATTGCAAGCATTAACTTAAAGTAATAGTTTTTTATTCTAGTGAGATATGCTCAATTGGCCTCATCTGTAATTCGTTTTATGATTATTAAATCCTCTGTTTATTGGCTTATATCAGAATTATCCCCTTAGTAAAAAAAATGAAACCCTTTATTTACTTGTTAAGTCAGGTAATAAAATCTCATTTTAATCTTTTTATTTTGTTGCCTTTTTACTTGTAAATAACAGTTTTTTAGATGATTTTCTAGATAAATACACCATTTTAATTATATCAATTTTGCTATAGGTCTTGCAGCAAACATTCGAGTAATATAAATTTATATTCTAATCAACTTTTAGGAGATTTGACTACTTTAGTTTTTCATTGTTAAAAAAATCTTGGTAACTTCTCTCTCATTTATGCATCTTCAAGGGTATATAATGGTTATTAATTATTCAGGAAGTTTAAAATTCTAATTATTTTAAGTCATCTGAAGCGGATTAACTATGAAATTATAAGCTATTTTTTAGTTGTATGTAATTGTATAAAAATTTTAATTTAAAAAATAATAGGTTAATTTTTTTGAAATTAAATTTTGAATAGCAAGTGGTGATTCTAATTTTTGGAAATATTTGTTAATGTTTCAAGACCTTGGTTTAAAATTTTTTAAATTTTTAATCATTTAAAGATTTAATAAGTTTACTTCCCTTTTTGGTCTCTCTCTTAGAGATTTAAAATTTATAATAGGTAATCGATCAATTCAATTGAAATTTAAGATTTAAAAATGGAAACATAAAGAGATCAACTCTGATGTAGCGGCTACACTCACAAAATTGTAAGTTGAAATATAAAATATCTATTTTAATTTTTATATGTTCAACAAAGGAAGGTCCGGTGTAATGCTAGACGTACAACTTGCAGTAGAACTGAACAGAAGTGAGATTCAACGAAATCAAGAAGGGACTTTTTTTTACAATCTTAAAAAGAGAGACTAGAATTAGAAACGTACTTATAATTCATATTATGATTATTATAATAAGCATTCTGTTAAGCTGATTAAATTTCCATTTTAAAATAAATATTTTCGCTTATTTTTCATAATTGCTATTCAATGATCTTAATTTTGATAATTATCACAATTTATTTAAGAATTTTATAAAACCCCAAGAGTAATTTTTTAAGCAATCGTGGGTTGTTTAAATTAAATAATACATCGTTATTGCAAAGTGAAAATGAGAAAATGAAAACCCATTACGAGAAATACAAAATGAGTGAAAAGTGAAAATATTTTTAGATACGAATATATACAAGAACCATTCCAGTTCCAAGAAGCTGTTCGTCCCATCCCTGATCAGGAAGATGTGTCTCTGTCGTGAATGCAGGCTAGTGGCCAGACCTCCCTTATGGAGCTGTGACTTAGGGATCTCTGCAGGAGCCTTTACTTGTAAGTGGGAGATACACTGAGGAACCAATGCCAAGCCACCTCGACCTCCTCGCGACCCTCAGGGGCGGCCTCGTCCTCGCCCACAATGCTGTCGAAGGGAGGGATGTACTGCTTGGTCCTGATCTATTCATAGTAGGAGACGATCTTGGCGATTCTGGCGTGGGACTTCCTGCTAGGGTCTGGTGCAGTGGGAGCACTCCATTTTCCTATAATCGAATTTAAGTTTTAATGTTTAAATCTTAATTAATTAAAATAGGGCAGCCGTTAAAACGATAATTAAACCCTTAATTTAAACTATTAAACGATCAAATTTTTTAAACTTACAAAATCTCCCAGACTTTTTTGCCTTCGAGTTTTTTAGGAAATGTTGAGCTAGAGGGGCCATCTTAAGGTCATTTTGTAGCCCTTTCAAAACTAGGGGGAACTTGGGCACTCGGGGCACACAGCACACGCCCTGGCGGAGTTGCGCTCAATTTTCATTTTCCCTAAAATTAAAAAATATATAAATATATTTAATTGATTAATTGATGATCCCCCAAATGTAATTGGTAAATATACTAACCCATTCAGACCTCCTTGAGGCTCAGGTGCTTCAGAGCATCGACCAAGGAAGGAGTAAATGCCCAGGTGATCGACCCCATGTCACAATTAGGGGTAAGAAATAATAGTCAGCGGGGGTGCCTGGAAGGTCTTTCTAGGGGAGTGGCTCAGGAAGATCTGCTTGATCTGTATAAGATTTCTTCCTAAGGCTACTAAGCTAAACTTCTCTAGATTAGAGGAAATCTCTAAATGAAATCGTAATAGCACCAGGGGAAATCCGTGAGGGTGTAGGCGTCGCTGGCCGAGGGGGGCTCTAATGAACATCTCCTGGAGGTCTTTATCAGCTGGCCTTTTGCTGGGCTTTTTAAAGATCTGTTGGTCCCTAGGTTATTAGTTGAGTGGCCGTTAGGGATTTGTCCGTTAATTCTTAGGTTGTTTTATTTTCTCTAGTAATTCGTTCAGTTATCGATGCAGGTCTGGAGACAGGCAGCCCACTGATGAAGTATAAGACTAAGAATCTGCACATTCTTGGCCTTTTCCCTCTGAGGGCGTCCGCTCCATCTGACCATCAGATAGTCTCAATGTCTCGTCCATGGAGGTTTATGGGTTAGCCGTTAGGGTTTTTGCCTATAGGTTGTCTAGGAGGCCCCCACCTCCGACCTCTGTCTCGTCGTCTCTAATAGGTACTGCCCCTCTCACTCCTATGGTCTCGTCCCTCGTTTCGTCATACAGCACCTCCTTCCCATCGTTGGCGTCCCTGGGGAAGGTGAGCTTGCGCACCGAGAGTCGTAGCTCTATAGCACTGTCCAGCGTCTCCTTGTAATGGGTGATAACATTTTGGCCAAAGATGGTGGTAGCAATGTCCTGGATCTCTCTGGGGGATCTCTGGTAGGTCGACATGCTGTCCAGCAGGCATCGGAGCCTGGTGTCGAAGATGGCCACCTCTGGCAATGGTGATGGCTCTATTTGGGCCCGGAGGGTGGGCGGCAGCAGGTGGGGCTCGAGCTCCACCGATGGGGAGGACAGGAAGGGTATGATCCTATGGGAGACTTGGTTATCTGGGCTCAGCATCTTTTAATGTGGCAGCGATATTGATAATAATAATTAAGGGTATATATATGAGAATAAAATTTAATCAAATCAGGCTTTAAAAGTTGGTTGCTTTTCGATTTGTGAAGACCCCCCTATATATATATATATATAAATATATATTAGTACTTTAATCATTTTACAGAAAGCAACCAACTTTTCTATAATAATAAAAATACTATATTTATTAAAAATTCAAATTCAACTTAATTCAAAAAAATACTCTTGGGGTTTTATAAAAACAATTGAATGCAAAACTAGCATTCTATTGACACATATTCTGACAATCTTTTCCTGTAAAATCAGATAACCTTTATTTAGGTAAATTTTTGTTTAAATAACTTTTTGTGCTGGTAAACGGGTTTAATTCCTATATAAATTCTTTAAATATTTAATGATCAATCATTAATAATCATTAAGGGTTCTAGAAATTTTAATTTAATTTAATTTAATTCTATGGATTGAAAAAATCTTATGTTTAAACTATATTATACAACTTGCTAAATTTATTTGATTTTGAGAAGAAAAATTGTTACAGCTCTAATTCACAATTTGTAAAAAGATGTTGTAGATTTAATAATAATATAAAAATAAAACTTTTAATTTAAAATTTTATCAACAAAATTAACAGTTAAATATTATAATAGATTGCATTAGCTTTATTCTTGAGGACTTATCTTACTCCACGAATTAATCCAAACTTTTATCGGGAAGTAAATATCGTTAATTTTATAAATATACGGCCCTAAGAAGCTACTAATTCTAGTTTATGATTTACTATATAAACTTGACGTTTTATTCCAAGTTAATGAAGCCTGATTTAATTCTATTCACTGTTAATTTGTCAGAGGTTTAGTATTGAAAATGCACATAAAGTGACTACCTATTTCAAATATTAGTCAGAGTTTTTAATTTATTATATCTAGAAGAAATATTCCTTGATTTTGATTTTTAAAATACGGGTAAGTTGTTTTACAAGATGTATCTGTTAAATTTTGGATTTTAAACTTAATGGCTTGAGGTTTTTAGCAGGAAATTGTTTTTTTAGTTACTATTCATGGTTATAAAGCTCTAGTAACTAAAAATTGAATAATTATTAAAATTAAGTTGAATATTCAAAATGTAGAATTAAAAAATTAAACTATTATAGTCATTTATACTTAATCAATTATTGATGGCAAATGTATTATGTGAATTAGTAGGTGTATAATGAGTAATCTCAAATTAAATTTAAAATTTCACTGTTTAATACTAAAATCAAACCATCAATTTTAGTCGTGACGTAGACGTATCTGAAGTGAGTTGACGTGGCAAGTTGTGAACTTAAAAACTCCAAAATCCACCTCGCCCTCCATTCCACTTCTCCCTGGACCGAGATGCATACACCTACCCTGGTGTTTCCTGCAGAGCTCGCAGAGATCCGCTTTCTGTGAACAATTTTAGGGGAGTCTGGAGAAAACTCTTACCAGATTCCACTTCTGCTAAGATAGTAGTCTCTGTCCTTTCGCTGTGGTAGCCTCATTAACCCGACCTGGTGTGGAGGAAAATCATTATCGCTGGCTTCTATGGTTCTCATCGTCTCACTTTTGAAGGTTGAGCACCATTTTCATCCTTCTACCTATTACCTAGGAAGCTGAACTCACGCCAGGTAGCTCATCTAATGCAGGTAAATCTTTAGCGTGCAGACAACTCGAGGAGTTTAGGATCTGACAGATTGAACCCCGTCGACTGGCCCCTAATGCGGCTAATCCAGCAACCCCCTGCCTAACCATAACATGCCTTAGTGTCGTAGAAAGCTCTAGTAGAAATCTCCAGCCTCGGGCCCCTGCGGGTCACCCTATCCTTATAACTTTCTATTTTAATAATAATTAGTAGGTAAAAGTGGGGCAAAAGTCGGGAATTTTTTCTACTTTTGCCTCAGTTTAATTAAACATTTTTTATAAAGATTTATGTTTATTTCATTAACTAATTAAAAGTTGTTCAATCATATTAATTAAATGAAAGATGCAATATTATTTTATTCCGATAATTTAAAACGTAAGTTCATTTTTATTATTCTGATAATCATTATTTTAAAAATAGTAATCATTAATTCATAGATCTTAAATATTTCATTATTCAATATCAGAAATTTCTTAAAAAATACTTTCATTTTAAATAAAATTTAAATTACTCTAAACTATTCATTTTTAATTTAACTAGTCTTAACTTTAATTATGGTATAAATATAACTTATAATTATCAAAAAATATAAATATAAAAATCATAAAGTAATGCAATTACTTATATACAAACCTATTTTTGTCATAATTATTTTATTATAAGGATAATCATTATTCTTAGATCTTACATAGTACATACATGCTTTGAATATATATTTTATTTTATTAATAAATTGTATATATTTCTATTATTTACTTATTATACTAAATTTTGATAAATAGATAACGAAGTTTAAAAAAACCGATATCTGCTTATCTAATTTTATCATTTTAAGAGTGAGATCTTAAAATCAATAAGGGTTTCGAATAGCCTTAGCTTCAATCTTAAGACAAGATCAAATTTTCATATTTAGATTTTGAAATTCTTGTCTTATTATGGTCATTATTATTATTAAAAATTCATTTTGTAAATTGAATGACATATAGTTTATTGTTTTTCTATGAAATATTAACCTAATTTTTGATTGTTAAAACTCCAAAGTACCACTATTTTAATATTTTGGAATCCCATTTTCGATTTTGTTTCTCTTCTTATTTATTTATTTTTTAACATAATCTCTTGATTTCAGTCTTTGAACTTAACAGCTATTTTTCTTTTTATTTATGAATAAAAGTTGAACAATTTTAATTAGTTTCCTAATTTTGTTTATCGTAGGATCTGACATACTAAACAATATTCTTACAATAATATTACTGATAGATTATACTGAATCATTTTTAATCACTGAATGTTTTCTATCTTTGGATGGGGTCACAGTTTTTAGTATCATTAAAGATTAGCTAAAATATCTTTGTAATTATACAAGTTAAACTTTAATTTTTGCTTGTTTAATTATTACATTTAATCAAAAGTTACATTCTATAAACTAATCATGGGCTGTAGGCTTATTATTGCAAAATTTTCATTTAATTTGGTATAATTATTGTTCCCATATTAATTAAGAATTTTTATATAAAAAATCAAAATTTATTTAGTTTGTGAGTTATTCACTAGGCAACACGAAATATAAATTAAAAATTTGAAAATATTTAGCGTGTTAAATAAAGTAATTCATTACTTCTCTTGATGCTCCTCTTCTTCATCGCTCTTCAACTTTTCAGGTATTTCTTCCTTCCCCTTCAAGCATCTCTCCTTCTTTTGTTTGCTTAACTCTGATGGCTGCATCTGATTGACTTTCTTTCTTCTAGGATCTTATGTAGTAGCTTTAATCATCTCTGGTTCATCTTTAGCCTCCTTTTTCCTTTGGAATCTTGGTTTCTATGAGAGATCCTTGACGCATAGTTCGTCAGGTACCATTCAACCTCTACCAGGTCTTCATCTACATCACTGAACTCTCCCTCTTATCTAGTATTCTCTCTCTAACTCAAATTTTGCAGCGTTTCTTAGATTTAGATCGTCCCATACATCCTTTTGTGAATGCTTGCTCATCATCTCCGTGTTGAATTCTTGGTTCACGAATTGCCATAATGCTTCGCTTTCTTCTCCAAGTTTTTTTCCATATCTTCCTACACAACAGCCAAATCATACCAAAATTGTAATTACTAAGGAAACTTATTAATAAATAAAATAAGACATTGGACAAATAATAAATTAAGAAGTGCTTTTTTATTTAGGCACTTCGCTATATAATTTATGATACTCGTTATTAATTTGTAATAAGATTTGAGCTGTCAAAATATAATATTTTTTTTCTAACTAAAACATATAACAAGTTTAATCAATAGGGTGGCATAAATTTATTTTTTAAGATTTTAATTTTTTAGATTTATAGAGTTTTATTTAAGTAGAATAAAAAAATTTATATATTTAAAACAAATTTTTATATAAAATTATAAATTTTTGATAAATGTATTATCAGATAATATATATAACATATTTTAGATAGCATTTATTTTAATTGAGAAATAAAAGTTAATTATTGTATCACAATTTAAAATCAGGTTAAAGTAAATTAAAACTAAAAGCCATTAATCTATTATATCATAATTATATCATAATATATCATTTAAACTTGTGTGGTTAATAATATCATTCAATTATAAACACTGTCTTTCTTCTTAAGTGTCAAACCCAATTTATCTGTGAGGTCTATTATATAATCTAAAGATGCTCTGATTTCACTCACATTTTAAAGGTTAGCGAACCTTTTCACATTCAAATCAAATGAGGATTCTAATGCCTAAACATCAATGAGTCTGCATTTCTTATACTCGTGAGAAGGAAAAATGGCATCCAATTTAAATATAAATTGATTCTCCAAACTATCTGAAATACTAAATAATTGTGAATAATTATTGAATTAAAAGATTTATCATCCAAGCAATAAATTGGACCCTATAATTTGAATTGATTAAATGATTTAGCTTCGATTAAGTCATTCTTATCATATACATTCAATTTAGATTATGCTTTTATTTTTAATTTAGGGAGATATTGAATTACATCATTTTTTAATCGTTTGTTAAAAAAAACAGTTTAAATTGGGGTTTTAAATTTTAGATATTAAATTCAATTTTACTTCGGTAAGTAGTTTTATGATCAAACTGATAAATGTATTATAATTGTTTGAAGCATCTTATGCAATTAATAATTGCTAAAAAGTTAACAATTAGAGAGTCTGATTATGAAGGCAAGGAAGAATCCCTGTAATCTTGCTCAAGGCCTAAGATTTTATTTACAGTTTTTATGAATAAAAGTATCTGTTTCAACTTAATTCTGCTTTTGCTATTACTGACCAAGCATTTGTTGCTTAAAAAAACTATCAAAAAATATATGATAATTTGTTCAGAACCAGCAATATTATTTAGTTTCAGGTAGAATTATTTAGTGTAAAAATGCTTAAGATAAGTTGACCTTTATCGACTCTCAAAATGTGATTATATAGAGCCCTTTTACCCTGATTTTCATGGTGGTTTCTCTTTTCTAGCAAATTTTCCTCCTAAGTTTTGGTATCTTGGTGATTTAACTTAGCTAATTTAGATTTTTACTGTTGCTCAAACTAATTCTTTTACTTAAGCTTTCTAAAGTATAAATTTTGCGAGTATCCTCTAATTATTAGAGTGATTCTTTGTCAGGAGTACATTACACCCTTTCAAGGATGTACCATGTGGTTTGTAGATCAGCATCAATTAAAACAAATCAAAATATGTTTTATTAATCGTTCAATAGAGATTATGGTGAAAACTTTAGTGCCTTACCAAGAATATAATCTTTTTCAGATACGCTCAAATCAAAAATTCCATTATGATTTAGATTCATTTCCAAATTTTGCTCAAGTAGTTAAGGACAAAGTTAATGTGAATTAAGGATGGATGTTCTTATAAGATAATTCTTAAATTCAAAGTTCTAATCTCTTCTAAGCTTAGTTGCTGCTGAGTCATCCATTTCAAACTCTTTATTGGCATTGTTCTGCTCAGTTCTATGTTCATTCTGAATATCAAGAGAATAGAAATTTTTATCATCTTGGATTGCTAGAAGCAAAATTAAACCAGAAAATGGATTCATTATCTGATTAATCTTCTACTCCACTTTGAATTGAAGGTCTACATCATCAAATTTATAGTTTTCATCTGCAGCAAAGGTATCAGTATTTTTCTGATCAGAAGCCATGCCTGAATCTAGCAAGTCTTTCATAGTCCCAACAGTCAAGATGTCAAAGGCACCAACCTCGAGAGTTGAAGGTGAAAATTCATAGTTTTGATTTTCTAAGTTCATTCTACTATGATTAAATATAAGATAAATTAATACATTTTAAATTCAATTCATTGCAATCGAAACTCCTCAAAAAAGTTTGAAAATTAAAAAATATATATATTGCTAATTAAAAAGGTTATTAATTGCTTAAAATTATGATAATAACAAATTTTTAATACATTCACATAATTGCAATTAATTATCAGATATAGTGAATGAAATTACACCTATCTATTTTTAGAAATTCTTAGCTATATTAGTTTATTAAATTAATTATAATAGATTTAATATAATTTCAAATATATATTAATTTGATTACTCTTAATAAATCTAGTATTAAAACTTCATTATTCTTAAACTTTCTTATTCTTAATCTCATCTGCAGCTTATCTTAACTCACATTTCTATAAATCAATTTCTTTCAAACAAACGTCAATTCCTGCAAACTTAAGTAACATAGACAGCATAATTATCTAGTTTTTTTATATTAACAAGGTCTCTTTAACTTTTGAATATACTGATAAAATTAATGACAAACATGATTTAAAAAGTTATCAATATTATCAGAAAAATAAAGTTAAATAAAAGTTTAGTGATTCTCTGAGTACATTACTCACTCCAAATAATAAATACCTCATAGTTTTGCATATTTTTATTAAAGAAAATTTCGTAAATAAGTATAATCCCATAATATAGTTACATTGATGATTTTAATCTTACTTCTTGTTGTTATGCAATATTTCTTAGAGATTTTCATGGAGGATCTTTAAAATTAAAATATTAAATATAAACTAAAAACTATTCATTTATTATTAGCATAAAATAATTAACGTTTATAAATTCATTTTAATGCAGTTAAATGATCTTAAAATGAAAGAATTTTATATGTTTTTGAATAGAAATAATAATTTAATAAAACTGTCTATTTATTATTTGAGATTTAATGTATTATAGTGGCTTTAAAAATTATTTATACATAAAAAATATTATTTCATCATTTAAGCAATTCTAATTTAGAAAACTAACTTTTTTTTGTTAAAATTAAATAAGTTTAATAGCAATTTCACAATATATATATTTTAATATTTAATAAACAAAGACTTTATTTTTTTAAATTGACATAAATTATTGGTATTTTGTATTATTCTTAATTGATTGCCTATATTTAATTAAAATATCTTGAAAAGAATGTTATTTATGTTATCACACTATATTAAAGTTTTCTAAGATTTTTAATAGCATCATTAAAATCCTTTAATTAACCCATTTGATTTTTTTATAAATGTATACCATATACTCTTGATTTAAATATATATTAATCAAGATTTCTTTGAAATAACTAAAATAAAATTATAAATCAATAAATATATTGAAAAATGAATAAATGTCTGATCAGAAACCACTGTGTCATTCAACATTTATGTAAGTAACAAAAAACATATCTAACATTTTAATTTTACATGGGCTGTACTAGATAAGACTGAAGGTGTCAACGTGCAGGTATTTCCAGAAGACAGAGAGAGAAGGGCAAATAATTTAAGATTTTCGATGATTACAATGAAGATGAGGAAGAAGATGAAATTTTTTTTGAGATTGAATTTATTACTGCTATTGTTTCTAATTTCTAAGCTTAAATTTAATTTTAAATTTTTATATTTCAGATTTTTTAATTATTTTTCATGAATAACACTCGCTTTTTATTGAGTTAATTTTTATGAATTCTCAGGATCCAAAATCTGTGTATTTTGTATCAGTCAAGCATATGATAATGGGTGCGATACAAAGTATTCCCTAAAAGTAAGTTATTAACTAGAATAAATAAATTTAACGAAAGCTTAAATTGCAGAGAATACTATTTTGAAGTCTATTTGTTTGTAGTCATTCTCTATTCTTCGATTTTGCTTAAATTCTCTCATATTTGTGGAATAAATTCAATGAAGTAAAGTAATTTATAGAAAAAATTATAGTGCTTAGATTTATCTTCTAAATTGAATTGATAATATAGCATAGATATATTGAATAACATTGTAAAAAAGATTGACTAATTTAAATAAAAATTAAAAAGATTTGAATGAATTTAGTTTAATTAATTAAATATGGGTAGTACAATATAAATAGGGTCATGGTTAAAAATAATAAAACTGTAATTTTTCATTAAAATGACATTTATTTTTATTATAAATTTTCCGAAATGACCAAATCTTCCTCATAGTCATCCTTGATGGGTTTGAATTTTATGTATAAAATCTTATTAAAGAACAAAATTGCTTGTTGTCTTACTTTGTCTCGAATTTGCCCAATTCTTATTCTCTTAATAATTGTTATTAATAATATAAATTTATCAACTTATTGTAAATACTAAAGCTATTAGCATACATATTAAAGTTAGGATGATTGATGATATTTATTTTTGATTGATTTTTATAGCCTGGCGACAAAACTAAAACATAGTTTACTAATTATGTAGTTGGATAGTGAAAATAAAGTTATGGTTGTTTTCTGTTATTATGACTAGTTGTTTAATTGGTTCTTACTGTAGTATTTTTAATTATAAAATTTTAAGAGGTTCAAGTAAGTTTAAGGATTTGAAGCATGCTTAATAGATTATGGATGCATTTTATTTGGGATTTAAATTCCTCATGCACTTTGCAATGGCTAGTTCAACTTCTTTGATTGATGAATCAATTTTTTATAGTCAATTTCTACTTGCTCTTAGTAGTATTCTCATTCAAATTAGTATTATTTTAATATTTATTAATATTAACTCGTCTTTCACAGTCAAATTTTGGTGTTAAGACTAGAAGTCTAGGTTTACTTAAGATAATTCTTAGGTTTAATTAAAAAATTGAGGCTAATCAGAGCAAAAATTTTCAAATGGACTCTAGACACACATCCACGTCTTCTAAAGTTACTGTTAAATGTGAAGGTTAGTACCTTCGAAAAAGATATTCTATTCTTGGCTTTATACAAATTTTTCTAATCAATTGCCAAAAAAGTCATTACCACTTTATAATATTTGAGTTGAAATAAAGTCTTTAAGATTTTGATTTCGTTAAGGAAATTAAAATAAGTTGGTGAACTAGTCTTTAATTTTGTAAATCAGAACTAGCTAAATATTTAGTAAAAATTAAACTCTATAATATCAGCAACATTTATTTTTTTAAAAAAATAATAAAATTTTAGCTTATCAAAAATCAAATGTATTTTTAAATATAATATTCTTTATCATTTCCTCATAACAGAAATATATTTTATTAGTAAAAATATGTATTTTAGAAGCTTCAAATTTTAATAAAAGTCTAACTAGTTTGTTTTGTGGTTCAATTTTATTATATATAATACTTACAGAATGCAGCTTACATATGCTTAAATATTAAGAAATATAACTATTATTTGTTGATATTATCGGGCTATTTGTCTACAAAAGATTTAATGATAAATAAAGGAATTAAATTTTTATAAATGGCAAGTATAGATCATCTTAAGATCATTTATTTAATATGAAATTTTTATAATAGAATTTTTGATACTATAATTTGGTCACAAATATTTTATGCTTCAGTTGTAACTAATTAAACTATTATATTATTTTTATGTAAAAAATAAACTAATTTTAAAATTGAAATAAACTTTAAATTTACGAGCATTATATGATTTTTTTTAAAAAAAATTCGATAGTTTAAGATTAAAAATTAGTGAAAATTCTCATTTCCAACAATTATATTCAATAATATTCAGTACTCTCGAAAAATAACTAAATCTTTATCTTTTAAGTATTTTAACACTTTAGTATGGAAATTTTGACTTTGAATCTCTAAACATCTTAATTTTAATTATTGATAAAATCAAGGTCATTAAGGTGAATTACTTATAAATCTTCGTTTTTGAATGCATGTTAATCATGACATAATTTTTGCAACTTATAAAATGAGGTTTCATGGTAGCTTGGGAAGAAATCAGAAACTCATATTATTATTTATATTTGTACGTGATTCTTAAAAGAGAAGTTGAGGTTTAATAGCTGTTTACAAGGAAATTCTATAAGTTAGTAAGTTTTATTGATTAATGGATGGGTACACTAGATTATTTTGAAGAAGTGGTCCTCCTATTTTTGAATTAGATAGAGTTAAAAACTCCATTGCCTGACACATTGGTCTAGTTAACTTTGTGTGTCTGTTATATTGTAGTCATATTCTGATTCTTTGATTAATTTATTATTACAAATTGTTATTAAATCACAATAGAAATCAATAAAATAAATTATAATTTGTATAAGAATAATCAATTTCATTAAATTTATATATTTATGAATTATTTCAGGCTGTAATAAATTTAATTGGTTCTAAATAAAAAAATAAACTCTTAAAATTTAATAAATTAATACTAAAATATGAATCTAATTTTTGAGTACTTGCAATACTTTAAGATGATTTTAATATTAATTAGTAAATGAATTATTGTATTATTAAATTTCGAAATATTCATTAAAAACTTTAAATAAATATCAAATGTGGTTTTTAATTAGCGGAAAAAATAGAAAATTAAAAATTAATCTTGTTCATGAAATTTGTATACAATATTCATCGATTGTAGAATCCTCTAAGCAAAAGCAATTTAAAATGTTAATAATTGCATAAAAAGTAAATATTGTAAAAATAATTTAAAAGAAATATGCATACTGACATAAATTATATTAGACTATATTTAATTATATATATAAAAAAGGAAAATAATAAACTATATATTTGGATTTTGTGAATTCGTTGATTAGCGTTTACAAAATGTATTGTTAAATATGTGTTTTTAAATTAATTATTTTTATATTTTCAAAAGCAAATCTCTTACAGCGAAGTGCGCTAAGTATAATAAAATTCATTGTATATTATATAAACAATAATTTTTTTAAATAAGATTTAAGCTAATGCACTGCTTATATCAATGACACTTTTACATAAAACATCTAAAACATTATAAGAAAAAATAAAGTATGTTGTAAATTTATTTTTCTAATGTTAAAATATGTGAGTTGAGAGAAATGTAAAATAAATACTGAATTATTATTAACTTACATGAAGAAGAAGAATGC
>ARYC01005770.1:0-11053 GCA_000711775.1 Oxytricha trifallax | reverse complement strand
ATCAAAGACAAAGTTATCAGCATTCAAAATGCATTTCAAGACACAAAGTTATAATGGAAAGAAGCAATTAGAGACCTGGAACATTACCTCGATAGAAACGACCTAAAAGGTTTCTTTTTTCAAGTAAAAAGGTTGACTAAGAGTTAAAAGCAATCATAACCAATAAGAGGAATTACAATAAATGAAGAGAGAGTAGAAGTGGAAGAATCCTAAACAGACACATATTATAATTTTTTAACCAGTTGTTTAAAGATAGAAGGAATTGAAATTTACAATTTGGGCAAAAATCAGATATAATTATGACTAATGAACAAGATTCGGGAAAGTATTGTAATGAACTAGATGTTGAAAAGAGTATCAAAGAATGCAATTTCAACAAAGCTACAGGTCCAGACGGATTTGATGGAAAAACCTGCTAAAATTAGAAAGAATTCTGCAATCAGTATGCCAGAAAATCGCTGAATGGCTAAACACAGCAACAATTCCACAGTATATCAAAGAAGACAGGCTAATCCTATAATTAAAAGCTAAGGAGATCTTTATTCGGAGAAGCCAAATACTAGACCAATAGTAATCAACTCGCATTTTAGTAAAATCGTTGAAAAATTTATTATAAACAAGATCTAAGAAAACAAGAGTGAATTGTTGATAACTGGAAATTATCATAATGGATTTAAAGAAAACAAGAGCACCCACATTAACTTAATGAAACTTCTGAGTCACGTAAAAACGCCAAGAAGGAAGAGTAACAAAAGAGAAGCATACTTACCAGTGGATTTACAGAAAGCATATGACTCGGTCTGGAAAGGCAAGATTATAGAAATTCTTAGAAAAAGAGCAATCCATGAGAATGATACCACACCAGTAAAGTTAATTGAATCTCTATATTATTGTAGGAATACATTCGAAATTGGGAAATTAAGATAAATCAAATTAAATTAAAATAAAAATCGTGGCAGTTAAAGTTAACCAATTTAAACGATATTGGGATCATTCGATAGAAAATTCAAAATTAGCTAGACTTTATTATAGGCTTTACTATTTTATCGTATCCCTGGAGCGAGATAACTATACTTAAACTAACACCTCTAAATTCATTGAATTATACCCTCATATTAAAGTCGAGTTATCTTGCTCCAGAGAAGCAATAAAATTGTTTCGCAAATAATAAAATCCAGCTAATTTTAAATTATCTATCGAATGAGTCCAAGATCGTTCAAATTTGCCAACTTTAACTGCCACGATTTTTATTTATTATATATTTAATTAATTAATTATAATTTCCAAATTTCGAATGTATTCAATAACATCAGCGATCCTGAACAATTCAAGAGAGTGTTAGAATCCTCTAGAGGATTGGAAATATCTCACAACTTAAAGTTGAACATGAAAAAGACAGTGTTTCTAAGTAACGCGAAGAAGTTTGAAAAATTTATGAAAATTGAGGGAATCTGTAAGGTTCAAGAAGCAAAATATCTAGGAATGAACAACTGTTTAAACACTCAATAATTGTAGAAAAACACATGGAACGAAATAAAACAAAAAATTGAGTTCTATCAAAAGCTGATCAAGTCAAGCAATCCGAGTGTAGGAGATACAATAATGGTAGCGCAAATAAGATCATTACTAATCTACAAGTACACCCCATTGGTAGTAGCTTAATATGTGAAGATTAGTGAAATAGAGAAGATGGTACTCCAACTTAAAAGGATAAGCATTTAAGACATCCAGGGATATTCCAAACAAAATTTTAAGGAATGTCACTCAACTAAAAGACTCCAACAGGAATGAAATAATCCTCGAGCTAGTCAGAAGAACATAAGAAAGATAAAAGTTAATTTTACAAATTTCGCAAAAGTTTAAAAAGCCCCAGAGATACTCAAATAAAAATGTGAAGTAGTATGCAAAGAAGAGAGAAATTATTTATGACTGAAAATGTAATGGTCACAATGATGGTCATTAGTTAGGGCAGAACTATTGCACCATACGACATGAGCCACTACTGTAACGTACAAAAATGTTTGTAGAAAATAATCATATAAGAAGCTACAGCCTAATAAATGCGGCTGGTGATCCTACAAGTTTTTCAAAATAAATAAGGGAAAACAGAATCATTGACATAGCATGTAAAGCTGCACCTAAAAGAGATTATCACGAACATGGTCTGGCTGGACAATAGAATAAGATAATTAGAGGAAATGAGTACTATTAACCAGTAAAAAAGCATTTTAGAGTGGTGTATGTCAAGAATAAAGAAGTAGAGTTTGATGAAAGTAAATTTATTAATTTCAATGAAATGAATATCTACAATAGAGTAGAATCTTGAGTGAATAAGAAAGTAAGATGTGAGAATTACAAATAATTAAATTAAAATAAAAAGAGAAAACTAAACAATAAGAACAAGATGGAGGAATATAAATTCAAGTAGAAGATATTATAGAGATTGGAATGGAAATCCACATAGAAGAAAATTTACAAGCCAATGTACCAAGAGAGAGGAGAAGAACCATTTCTGGAAGAAGGTGCAGGAGATGAGATAAAGTCACAGAGATAGAAGCAAGGACCAAGAGGCCCTGAGTATCAGAAATGAAAATCAATTCAAAATTCCGCTATACAAATAAATGGGATTAAAAAGCAAGCTCAAGATCGTAAAATCCAACCCAAGCAAGAAAATAAACAAGTCCCAAAGTTAAAGAGTAACATTCGACAGACATGAAGATGGGTCTGAATACGTGCAAAGAAATCAGATGATGAACAAAAACATCATTGACCTAACAGAAGTCACATGCCAAAAATTCGACAAAGTCATCCTAACCAAAAAAGGATGGACTCCACAAATCACGAGAATTATCACTATCATGTGCTGCCCAAGCACAAGAGTCAGAGTAGAGAAGGCCCTTGTAAAGAAAAACGAGGAAATGAAGCCCCGAGAGAGGAACAAGAGAGTGCAATATATGGTCAGAAAAGCAGCCAAGATATTCAAAGGAGAGCAACGAAGAGTGTTAACACTTTGATTTGATCCCAGGATACCATATCTAAGAGGAAACCATGGAGATGTGCCTGAAGCAAGTAGAAAAAGTTCAATTCACCCATGGCAAACAGAGATTTCTAATCTTACCACAAATGGTCAATGATGACAATGGATTGAGAGGAGCAGAAAATGGATGGGTTCTACTAACTAGAAATTAGGCAACCCAAAGTTCTGGAGAGACCAAGAGGAAATCGAAAGTATTATTATTCCCACGAGTTGTTAGAGTAAAATGAAGAATTGCCAAAACTGGGTAATTATGAAAATTGAGAAGAACTCAAAGCAGCTGGAGGTATTTGATGTGAGAAGAAATGTGGGAAGCCTTGCAACAATCCAAAAGTTTGTGAAACAACTAAACGAAATGAGTACAGAAAAGGTAGGCCCAAAATTCAGAGCTGAGGAGGTGACTAGCAAAGTAGAGAAAAACTAAGTTCGAGACCCAGAAGACTATGGAGTGTTGTCTATGCTTATAGCAAATCACTTGGCGTTAGGTTTGGAGGGTGATTCAATATTCTAGATATTCGCAAAAGATTAGATTAACATGCAGAGATATTACCTCATGTTTTTTTAGCCTATAAGTCGGCTACAAAAAATTGAGCTTGGTAAATTTGGCTTAGCAATTATGGAAGAGGAGGTGGAGACAAACATGGAAAATAGAAGCTCCTTGATATGAAAACAGGTGGAAAAGGAGATGGGGCAGAAGCAAACATTTCTACAAACTATGAGGATAGATGGGAAGAGATGGTCGTGGTGAGCTAGTAGCAGTCATAGCTGGAGCAGAGTACGAGAGGTATGAGAAAGACCTCAATGAAAGCAACAGCATGAACTTAAACGAGTTGGAAAGCTGCATTTTCATTGATCAACCAGAAATAGCACCAAGGTTAGATACCCAGATTAAACCTCTAAAGGAGATCGGATCAAACATGAACGACCTAGATGGAAAAGTGTAGTAAAAGCAAAATATTGAAGATGAAGAGAGAAGATTGAACAAGCAGCAGACAGAGGATGCGGAGGCTAACGATAAGGAATAAAATGCGGAGAACAGCGAAATGAAGCATTACTCTTCGAAATCATTTATATTTCAGAAACTGCTATTAAGTTTTACTGAATTTGCTTTATTATTATTAATTTACCTAAAGTTATTTACTTCTACTGCTACTATTATTAGATTAAATACATAATATATATATATTATTATTATATATATATATATATATATAAATAATATACTAAAGAAAATAATTATTTCTTAAGATAATAATATTGCTTTAATTTGAGGCAAACTAATTTTCCTTGACTATATTATTGTAATTATAAATATTATCTTATCAAAAGACAACAAGATAAGGACAACTCTAATTTATTAAGCAAATTGATGTTAACTCCAGTGAAGGACTAATAGTCTAATATAAAAATCTATTTTATTCTGTTAATAGATTATAGATTTTAGTAGCATTAAATTCAGATAAATATATCAATAAAATATAATTGCAATTTTAAAAGAGATATGTCATTAATTAGTGTATTTAAGTATATATCTGTTCAAAATTGGAAAATATAATTTTTGGTAATTATTAAATGGTTTAATTATTATTTATATGAAAAAATATGAGATTATAAATATGTGGATGGACTTAGTTTTGTGAATGAAGACATCGCTTCTTATACTAGTTCTCTAATTTCAAGGTCTAAACCCGCCTAAATTATCAAGCCACTTTAGATCATTATTTTTTATTATAATGTCATTTAATTCAATATTTATATTAATGTTTATCTTAATTAGCGAAACATGTTATAAAATACTATTTTAGAGAATAGATCGGACAATTAAATTAAAAAAAATTAACAATAGTCAATAAAAAATTAAGATTAAAAAATAAGCAGATAACTAAACAGAAATATCAATAACTAAAATCAATCAGCTAATCATAAACCTGCATATATTAGTTTGTTTTATATATCGTATTTATATAATGGATTACGATGGTAGTAATGACAAGTAAAAACATTGAATAATCTGACAATTAATCGTCAATTCCGTATATATACTTTTATTTATAATTAATTAACATATTTATATTAAATTGAATCATAAAATTTCTTAATAGAAGATAACATTTTGAAGGAAAAAAATTATTTATTTTACTATTTTAATTTATTTAGATTTACTTTTTTTTTAACTTGAAGAAGGCGAGCCACTACTATCACAAGCTAAGCGAAACAACAACAGAATTAATTAAACAAAATGCCCTCCACAATATCAGCAGATTCGCAGATCCTAGGAGACAACAGTTTTACTAAACAATCATAGGGGAGGAAGCCATAAGAGGCGCTTGCAGTGGAACCAACAACATATAAAACAATTAGCCACATAACTTGACTCAGAATATACTTTTCAGTAATAGTGGGAATTCTAGAATTTCACATGAAAACAATGAAATCATATAAAGCAATCTATAGAAAAATTAAGCTAAACATACTTCAAATAAGTAAAGAATTTAAATTCTTAAGGATATGAAAAAATATAATGGTAAAATTAAAAATTTTAAATGGTAATTTAAATTATAAAATGGAATTAAACCTCTTCGTGTGAATAGTTGTTATAGAATCCATATTAAAGTCAATTTAGCTCAATTAATCATGAACAATCAACATAGTATAATTGCATTAGACCAATTAATCATTTGATTTTTTGTCAATTATTTATTTTTAACGAAATTTAATTGCGCACATTTTTTGATACTGTTTGATAATTGGTTTGATGTTAAAAATATCTATTGTCTGAATTTATAGAATTTTCTACATTCCTCTTCAACATAGCTTGATTTGATTTTAATTAAGTTTATTTTTTATTTATTACTTAAAGTAAATTCATTGTGTAGTTTAATTAACAGATATTATAATTTAAATAATAACTCTAACAAACAAACTCTAACATTATCTAAAATTTTGTTTAAAAAAATTCATCTTTTATTAAACTTATGTTGATGTACTGTATAAAATTTACTCTTGAGCTCATAAAACTTTATTTTATCAATTTCTAGAAAAATTATAGGGAAACCAAATTTTTCTTAATTGCTTGCAAACTATAACTATATATTTATTTGTGTATTGATCAAGTAAAATAACTGAAATTTATCAGAATATGAGGGGGGTCTAAGTCGGTGCAAAAAATTTTTCAAAATCCTAAGTCGGGGCAAAATTTTTTTTTCTCAAAAACATCAAAATCCCTAAGTCGGTGCATGATCAATTTTTGACATTATTAATATTTATTATCAACCTACCCCACATAAAAAGTATCATTATTAACTAAAATTTATGTCTCAGCTTCTGAATCGAACTCCTTCATTAAATTTTGATCAAAGGACACTTATAATATTATTACAAAAATATTTTTTCTCTGTGACAGATATTTGTTTAAGTAAAATAAAAATATATTATTTCATATTTTAATATCTAATTAGTTAGTAAGCAACGAAATTGGGGATTAAGAACATCATAATTATTCGCTAAATTTAATTATGTGGAATTTAAAAATTCGTACACATTGATTAGTTTATTTAAAAAAAGACAGTTAATTGAGTCAATGGTTTTATCATCATTAAATTTAGCGAATAATTGTGATGTTCTTAATCCCCAATTTCGTTGCTTACTGACTAATTAGATATTAAAATATGAAATAATATTTTTTATTTTACTTAAACAAATATCTGTCACAGATAAAAAATATTTTTGTAATAATATTATAAGTGTCCTATGATCGAAATTTAATGAAGGAGTTCGATTCAGAAGCTGAGACATAAATTTTAGTTAATAGTGATACTTTTTATGTGGGGTAGGATGATAACATATATCAATAATGTCAAAAATTGATCATGCACCGACTTAGGGATTTTGATGTTTTTGAGAAAAAAAATTTTGCACCGACTTAGGATTTTGAAAATCTTTTTGCACCGACTTAGACCCCCTCCCCCAGAATATTATTAAACGTTTATCACCATGGTGATTTTTCCCGCTTAATGAAAATATAGGTCTTATTAGTCTAAATTTAATAATCAACCTATATGACAAATAAAGAGATAAAATACTCATTTTTATAATTTTAAAAATAAATTTTACAGAGTTTTCTATAGAGATGTATTTATTTGTGAGGTCATTTTCTTAAAATCATTTCAATATTTTAAAGACTGTATAAATATAGTTTTTTTTATAAATTTTTCAATGAGAAAGCAATTTAAAATTTTACTTCATTAGACTTTAGAGAATTCATATTTATCTAAATTTAATCTTTTACATACCATAAAATTTTAAATGAATTTAATTTGCTTTAGCCTTGAATTATTTATTTAATTAGTTAATAGTAATTCTTTGATAATAAGCGAAATAAATTTATAAATTAAGATTATTTATCCTATAATGTTTTATTAATTGAATAATATTTCTAGGTTAAAACTATCAATTTAATAAATTAATAAGTTTATATTTATAATTGTTAGTTTAAACTTTATTCAAGTACAATTATAATATTAATTGCAAATACCTTTTTTCATTAAATCACACAAAAATTAATATAATCTCAACTACCTAATGAGGTTGTATATTATATAATAAAATATAAATTATATTATTCTAAGTCATAATAATTTTTCTAAGAAAAGTGTGAATTATTCTGCATTTTAGAAATTCTAAATAAAATTGAATTTGTCTGACTTTAAAAATCATATAAATAACTCTTAAAGTTATGTAAGTATTGAAATTTTAACATTTAGAAGGTTGTCATGTTATAGTAAGTTGATTATATAGATTTTAAACTTGAATAGTTAATTGAATATAAAATACTAAATATCAATAAAATAGGCGAAATATATTTTTATCAAAATTAATTTTGTCAGAGTTTGTTAGAGTTTTTAAGAAAATAATTTAGGTATACACATTAAATGTACTATAAGATCTTATACAATGTGAGTTAACCTACTTATTATTTATTTAGAATATATTTCTTAATATAATCAATTTAATAAACTGAAGCATGAGAATTATCAGTTAAAATTACTTAATTTTCGAACAATTAATTTCTTACAAATCATGACATATAATAGGAAAAGTTAATAAATCATAGGCAAGGCTAATTTTGCGCCTTGAGAATCTTATTATTCATAATATTGTAGGAATACATTCGATTTGGGAAAATAAATTTGAATTAATTAATTACAATATAAAAATCTTGGCAGTTAACCTTCTCGAAGCCTAGGCAATATGGTACTTGTTTGATAGAGAATTCAAAATTAGCTGGACTTTACTATTGGCGGTACCCACCTATCATATCCCTGGAGC
Organism: Oxytricha trifallax; assembly: GCA_000711775.1. Lineage (NCBI taxonomy): Eukaryota > Ciliophora > Spirotrichea > Sporadotrichida > Oxytrichidae > Oxytricha > Oxytricha trifallax. The sequence goes on along the minus strand of ARYC01005770.1, from coordinate 2,691 downwards.
GAGGTAATTTGACATTAATTTTTGGTGATTTGTTTAGTTGTTTTAATGTCAAAATTAATGTCAAATTACCTCGCTCCAGGGATATGATAGGTGGGGACCGCCAATAGAAAAGTCCAGCTAATTTTGTATTCTCTATCAAACAAGTACCATATTGCCTAGACTTCGATAAAGTTAACTGTCAAGATTTTGATATTTTAATTAATTAATTCAAATTTATTTTCCCAAATCGAATGTATTCCTACAATAATGATATTTTAAGGATATGCTTCAAAATTTTTAAATTATTTATTATGATTTATAAAAAATAAAATCTATAAGCTTCCATCTTAAGACGGAAATAGACAAGCTCCATGTAATAATTTTAGTTAAAAATATCATATTGAATAAGCATTAATCTAAAATCCTCCATCTTCATTATTTTTATATGAATAATTGCAATTTTAATTTATTTATAAAAGTAGGAGTATGGGTTGAGTTTAAGTTCGTTAAAACTATGAAAGTTTCTTATTTATAACGAAAATAAACTTAAATTCTGATGTGAATTTTAGATTCATGATCCTATTAGATATATCTTGATTGTCTCATTTATTTTTATTTGTGTTAGTCAAAGTTTGCCAAATTTAAAGATCATGGACTATTTGATGGAGAATAAAAAACTATCTTGACTTAACTATCGCCGTTTCAATTTTATCACATCAAAGGAGATATTTTAACTTTAATGTGAGGGTATTATTTATTGAATTTATAGGTGTCATTCAAATCAAGATATCAAGTTATCTCGATTTCAATAAAATAGTACCATCAAAAAAATGCTAAGATAATTTTAAAGTCACTAATGAATGAGACCAAGAGAGTTTAAATTGGAAAATTTAAACAATCAGAATTGAATTAAATAAAAATAATTTAAATAAATATTATAAGTTTAAATGTTTTTTTAAATAAAATAATAAATAAAAAATTCTGTGATGTTTTTTTCAATAAAAAATTGATTTCAATTTTGCTTACAATCATTAGCAATTAAATTTTTAAAAAATTGTAAAAAGTAATTAATTTAATCAGAATGAAAAATTACAAAGGTTTTATACTTTTCTTAGTTATTTATAAATATATTAATTTTTTAAAAATAGAGTTAAATTAAATCTATAATGCAAAGAATTGAAAAGGAATATTGAAAGTAAATTGTTTTAATATAATATGATTATTTGTCTTCTATAGAAGCGACATCTTATATAACTCTGTGTTGAAATTAGTTTTAATTTCCATATTTCTACTTTCTCAATAATAATCCATTATATATAAAAATAAGATAATCTTTTTAGGATACCATAAGTTTGTTCACTATTTCTGTTGTTAATAAGCTTAATTTTTTGTTTAAGCGTGATGTTAAATTGTGAATTGAGGTGTTAGGAACTACTTTTATTATTAATTTTGATTGATGCTACTTCCTCCTGTGAGTAAGTTTATTGAATTATTTCAAAATAAAAGAGTAATATAACACTTTTCTATAGTTAACAACTTCTTGATTGGGATATTACTGCTGAGATAGTTAATTGTTGCTTGAGGGTTTAGAGTAGGACCCTATATTTTACTGTATATGACTGGTAACAAACTGAGTAGTCTATTGTACGCTAGCTTATTTTTGGAAATTTGGTGCTCCTCCTACTATGATTTGACTTTGAGTTATTTAATGTTGCTAATGCTAAAATTAGGCTTTTGCGGCTTGGTTGGGGTTAGCATTTTGTTGCTAGTTTGTTCCGAAAATATGTTAATCTTGAGTCACCACTCTCTGATATAGAGTATTAATAAAACATATAAGCTTAATAACATAAAGCATTTTTATTACTGACACGAAAGATTGTCAGGGTATGATGTTCATATAATTAAAGGAAACACAATAGTAAATGCAACAAATTGAGATTGTTAAATTGCTTGAGAAACAGGTTGTTGTTAAGTCTGCTGAGTCAAAGAATGAGTTGCAATTTGTAAGATCTGAGTAGGCTTGCCATTTTAGTTGTGAGGCAACTGTGAGCTGCTTGTTTAAAATTGGTCCTGCTGAGATCCTCGTGAGTCTGAATGGAGACTTTCATTAATGGTTTATAATAGCAAATCAATTAATTAAATCAAAAGGTTATATTATTAAAAAGTATTCGTATAGATCAGACGCAGGTGGAGGTACAGCGCTCACTTAAAATGGAAGGCTACAAAAAATATATCTTTCAATTTTTTATAGTGGTCCTACCTAGTAAGACTTCAGGTGATACAAAACAGGTTCTTCGCAAAGACACATAGAGAGGGGAACAAGGTAGTGTAAAAATATTTGAAGATGAAGTAGATGAGGATGATAAAGAAGACAAGATGTTTTTTTAAAAAATATTTTCATTTTTGAATATTATAATAAATGTTCATTAATTCACTAAATTTTTCAAATTATAAATTATGAATGCTGGAGTTATGTTTTTCTCTTGCATCAATTGTTCAGAAAATAGGTACCATAAATATTTATAAATTGTTTTTTATTTATTATTTGATTTACTTTTTAAATTATAATGCCTTTTGAATAATAAAAGAAGAATTTATTAAATGATAGTTAGTTATTTAAAATATCATATAAATTAACGTTTTTCTATTTGAATAAAAATAGTTATAAGTACAATTTTTACTTATCATTTTATCTTTCTCAAATAGATCAAA